>JBBBDQ010001539.1:530000-617500 GCA_037127315.1 Ascarosepion bandense
CGAAACAGATCTGTCTGCTGATGACTAATATATATATATATATATATATATATATATATATATATAAGGTCTTTCAAAATTAACTCCCTATTTTATGTGTGATGGTATCTCCCGTCTTACTGTAATTTTCACAAGACTGTAGCGTCCATTATATATAAAATACGAAGTTACTTTTCAATCACCTTAATCTCCAAGAATTTAAATGTAAAGTCAATAGACATCTCCTGTTTCACTAACTTACATCATCTCTCTCTCATGATTTTTCTTCGTCCACCCAACTCTCATCAGTATTCTCTTCCTTCTCCTACTCACTTCTTGACACCTCCTGCAACCTCTCATTCCTTCTCATAACATTCCTCCTATGTAACCTCTTGCACAACAGTGGCAGTAAAATGCCCTGCTTGGGGCGACACGATTATAAAACACACACACACACACACACACACACACACACACACACACACACATATATATATATATATATATATATATATATATATATATTTCCTAAACATATGCTGTTAAATATAAGAGACAATGAATGTCTAATAATGTTTAATAATAATGTTATAAAAAACTTACTTCAACGCACACAAATGATATCTTCTTCCAAATCTATATTTTATAAAGAACATTAAGCAAACACTAGTCAATAATGGATTTCCTAACTCCGTTATTGATCAACAAATTAAAATGTATCTCAACAAAATTAACAATAGCTCTAACAATAATGATAATATTAATAATAATGTTTTACATCAAAATAAACATAACACTATTAACTTATACTATTGCAACCAAATACATAATTATAAACAAGATGAAAAACTCTCAAAAACATAATACGTAGGAATGTTAAACCAGTCGAAAGTAATAATCAAATTAAACTCATTATATATTATAAAAAATTCAAAACAATTGACCTCATAGTCTATAATAACCCTACAAACACTAAACTAAATTCTCTACAAAAAACCAATGGAGTGTACCAATTTATATGCCCATTCAGAGATTGCAACTCTGATACTAATAAAAAACCCAGAACATATATTGGTTTTACTACAACCACGCTCTCCCGTAGACTTACATGTTATCTTTCTGATCAGAGTACAATTAAACAACATTTCTCTGAAAAACATAAACATGTAGGTAATATCAAACAGATTTTGGTCAACAATACGGTGATCCTTACTCATACACACAGTAAGAGGAACCTTCAGATACTGGAGGCCATGTACATCAAATCTAAACAACCGACACTCAATAAAATCACCTTTAAATCCGGACATAACATATTACATTGCATTTGACTACATGGTTTTGTTGTTATTTCGCGCTATCCCGCAGTGTGACGTCATAAAACCGTATTGCAAATTTGAGAACTGCGTTTATTATTTTTGGTAACTATTGCCGTTGCCAAGCGGAGTTTTATGTCAACACAAAATCGTCGGTGATGGTGGATGTTATTATATTTCAGTCTAAATAACCTCTCTGAAGATGGCTCATGTGAGCCGAAAGCTTAGAAGCAAATCAATAAACAATTATCCAAATGTTGGAGAATGTTTGTCTTTATTTTTAACTGAAATTAAAGCCAAAATACGACGTTTAGAACGGCTCATGATTAAACATAATAGACATTCATTGTCTCTTATATTTAACAGCATATGTTTAGAAAATGATTTGCTGCCTCGATATCCTATATATATATATATATATATATATATATATATATATATATATATATATATCATAATACTGGAAAATTGTTTTCAAGCACACTAGTCAATCCCTCTTTCAGACACATTCTCAGTCACAATGAATATGAACATACCTATTTTGTCTTCTATAAGTGAGATTAATTTACAATTAATTTACTTAGCATAAGTGAGTCCCCTATTAGCTTTAATAAAATTTTAATAATCATTTTTATTCGTGATATGAAATAAAATAAAAATATAATCAAAATAAAATTACAAATATTATTATTCCTAGTAGAAGTGTCTATTGTACAACTCTGTCCGTTTTCTTTTTTCTTTCTTTCTTTGGTATCTTTAATAAAATATCTATAATAAATATATTTTTCTATCGATTACATGCGTTGTAATGAGAACATATCTTTGGTATACACCGGCGGTGCTAAATCTGACCTCACCGTATCATCACCAGTTTTGATGTGCTCTGACTGGAATATGTCATGTCTTCATTCCCAACCTGACGTTTTCTCTTCGCCATCTTATTTCCCTGTCTGCCAACAACCAAATGCTTCAGCCTGTTCCCTTTTCACTATACCCCCATACGTCCCACACTTTACTCCTCGGTATATGACCCTTATCATTCTGTGTTTGGCATATCTCTTAACACCATTAGTACAACGTACAGCCGTTGATATATTCAACCAGTGCGTACGTAGGGCTGATTGCCTGCAGCATAGACCGGGTCACTTGCAAAGGTCTGGAGCAGTAGGCATTATGCCAGTTGCCGTGAACATTTTGATCGCTATGATACGAATGAAAATGGGGGCCCCAGGTGTACAGCTTTGTATAATGTGCTTTTCATTAAATATGCGTCTTTTCACTTGCAACGTTTTGACATCGATGAGGATTATTATATATTTATATATTTGAACTGTTCTGTTATAATTATTATTGTATTTAGTAAGTCTCATTATTTTAAAATAGATGTAGATTGTTATGAAGCCAATGTTTATTTTAATAGGACAATAAACCCGCTGGATTAAACAGGGGACGCAATTCCTCCACTATGAAAATACATATGACTGACAAGAACACAAGAATACTATAAATATCATACGAATTGGACAAAACAAATTTTCATTAATTTTAGCATAAATTTATATTGAAGTTACAGATTACCCTAATGGACACTATAAAACCATTCGAATACAGAGACCACTAGCCTACTAAGAAATATAGCTGACTTACAAACATCCTATAAAAATAAAAAGAATAAATTTTATTCAATTTTAATATATATGTCGAGTGTTATGAAGACGGTGATTTCTTTAATGGGCGGTGTATGCCTATTTTTGACAGAAGGAAAACAACTTCCCCACTAGGAAATATATTTGACTCACAAACATACTTTTAACACATCACTCAATAAGTCCCGAGCCTGATATATAGATCGTGCCACTAATAAAAAAAATCCATATAATTTTTATGAAGTACTAACTTTCAAATGGCATGTGACAAAATTTGGGCCAAATCGGATTCTTAGTTAACAAATTACAGTTATTTAAATGAAGCTACTGTTGCAAATTTTCAAAACAGTGGAAAAATCTAAATTTCGTGTGTTGATAAAGGATGGCTTTCTGATGGGAAAAATTGTTTAAACAAAGCAATGGGTTGATAAATGTTATTCGGACTCTGTCCCATTGGAAACAACGGTTAAGAGGATGTATGCTGACTTTAAACCCGGTTGTACAGACACAAATGATGCTGAACGCTCAGGTCGCTCAGTTGTCCCGGAAAACACCAAAGAATCCACAAACTCATTTTGGCTGATCGTAAACTAAAGTTGCGTAAGATAGCACAGGAGCTGAACATATCAGAAGGCAGTGTATTTACCATTTTCAATGAAAATTTATCAATGAGAAAGCTATATTCAAAGTTTGCTTACAGTCGATCAAAAACAACAACGCGTCAACGATTCAGAGTGTTGTTTGCAACTGTTTAAACGCAACAAGAATGAGTTTTTGCATAAATATGAGACAATGAATGAAACATGGATCCACCATTTCACTCCGGAGTCAAATTGACAGTCAGCTGAGTGGACAGCAGCAGGTGAAAGCCGCTCAAAGCAAGCAAAGACGCAAACATTAGTAGGTAAGTTTCTGGCATACCTGTTTTGGGATGCGCAAAGTATTTTGTTCACCGATTACCTTGAGAAAAGAAGATCCATCAATAGCAAATATATAGCATTATTTGTGCGTTTGAAGGAAGAAATCGTCAAAAAACGGCCACAAATGAAGAAGAAAAAGTGATCTTTTGTCAAGACAACGCACTGTGTTACAAGTCGATCACAATGATGGCAAAACTACGTGAATTGCACTTTGAATTTCTTCTGCATGCACCCTATCTCCAGATCTGGACTTCAGTGATTACTTGCTGTTTGCAAACTCTCAAAAGAAATGCTTCAGGGAAAGAGATTTGACTCTGTTGAAGAAGTGATATCAGAAACTGAGACGTGTTTTGACGCCAAAGACAAATTCATCGACCAAAAAGGCATCGAATTGTTAGAGAAGCGTTGGAATCATTGTATCCCCCTAGAAGGAGACTATGCTGATGAATAAAATCGGACTTTGCCTAAAACTTGTTGTTTTATTAGTTAGGCTTGGGATTTATTTAATGAATTGGGAAAAATAAAATTTTAATTATCTTTGAGAAAGAAGTAGGCTCTTATGATATCAAGAATAACTTTAATGGTTATTGTAAACTCATTAGATTACAGGAGGGACATAACTCCCTCCCACTAAGAAATGTATTTGAAGTAAATACAGGATAACTCCTACTAAAAAACAAAAACAGAACCTACAATTTTTTTTGATAAAATTGTTAATTTTAATTGCTTCTCTTTTCTCTTTCATGGCATATAAGTTGACTTTTTGCATGAAATATTGGAACAATAATCTTCTTCAATATGTCCCGGTCAACCAAAGAAAGGACATTTTGCATGGACGTCTATTTCGCAGATAAGTCATACACTGTAGTACAAGCAAATTTTCAGGGTCGTCATGCTTCATCAAAATGCAGCATTTCTGACTAAGTTCAGCAGTTCAGAGATTATGGGATTGTGCAAAATCTGAACTTTAAAGGTCTGAGGGACACTTATTCTGGTTAGAGGGTGAGTTCAAGAACAGACAAAAAACATTGATGCTGTATGAGATCAGTGTGATGGAGCCAAAAGAAATCACTTCGACGACGAAGTCAACAGCTGCGATTCTCTTGAGAGTCTTTGAGGCGTGTTCTTAAATCAGATTTTCATTTATATCCTTCAGTCAGTTAAGTGCCGTACATGATACAGGCTTTGGGCAATCATGTCTCGAAAGTGACATAACTGACTGGGCAGAAGATTACCCCGCAGTAGGTTTCAATTGCATTCTGCGGTAGACTGGTTGCCAAGCAAGGCTATAGAACCCAGTCTGTCCTATTATTTAACCCATAATTGGAGGGAAGAGACGAATTAATACCTTTCCCAAGGGTATTTGTGCGTAAGTGAATGCAAGGAATTCAACTGGAATTTGAACTCGGCTCCCCTATTTGTCGTTCCGAGTTGATATTTACTGCACCACAACGCACATCCTACCAGTCAGTTAAGTGCCATACGTGATACACGATTTGGGCGAGACATGACTGACTGGGAAGAAGATTAACTCGCAGTAGGTTACCATTGCTTTCTGCAGTAGACTGGTTGCCAGCCAAGGCTATAGAACCCAATCTGTCCTGTTATTTGACTCATAGTTAGAGGGGGGAGAGATGTATTATATTATTAAGTAGTAATTAACGGGGGATCAGTTTATTACTTCATAACAATATAAAACCGATCCCCTTCTTTATGACCAGCTAAGCCTAAATTATGTTTTCAACTATTATATTCAGTGAATCAGTGAATCAGTTAAGTGCCATACGTAATACACGCTTTGGGCGATCATGTCTCTTTCGAGACATGACTGACTGGTTCAATTGCATTCTGCGGTAGACTGGTTGCCAAGCAAGGCTATAGAACCCAGTCTGTCCTATTATTTAACCCATAATTGGAGGGAAGAGACGAATTAATACCTTTCCCAAGGGTATTTGTGCGTAAGTGAATGCAAGGAATTCAACTGGAATTTGAACTCGGCTCCCCGATTTGGCGTTCCGAGTTGATATTTACTGCACCACAACGCACATCCTACCAGTCAGTTAAGTGCCATACGTGATACACGATTTGGGCGAGACATGACTGACTGGGAAGATTAACCCGCAGTAGGTTGCCATTAATTTCTACGGTAGACTGGTGCCGACCAAGGCTACAGAACCCAATCTGTCCTGTTATTTAACCCATAACTGGAGGGAAGAGACGGATTAATACCTTTCCCAATGGTATTTATGCGTAAGTGAAGGCAAGGAATTCAGCTGGAATTCGAACCCGGCTCCCCGATTTTTCGTTCCGAGCTGATATCCACTGCACCACAGCGCACATATATATCTTTACAACATCCAAATGAAGCACAAACTTTCGGAGACGGACATGGATTTTGTTTTTATTTTTGTGGGAAGGTCATTCTTTTACTATAATAATAAAACAGAGTAGACTAAAGCAGCATTTAAATAATTTTAATATATATGCGAACTTTTAAGAATTCATCGATTATTTTAATAGGCATTGTTTGTGTTGTGGGATCTCCCCTTTGGATATGATAATGAACACGACTGAGTGTACATATACTCATGTATACACCATTTTCTGCCATAGAGTGGAGAGTATTCGTAGAGATCCGTTACAGTTATCGGAGAGTACCGGAACTGATACAGAAGTTACCGAGAGATACCGAAGTTACCCAGAGATTACCGCATCAGAAGTCAGACTAGCTCTGATCTCCACTCAACTAGAATAATATACACGGATATACTATTTCCAACGACTTCACTTCAAGACTTGTATACATTTATTTCTTACTAATAGTATTCTTGATTTTACTAACCTGCGTTCAAGTTTGTATATTACGTTCAATATAACCTACTTTTCTATCTGTTTTGTTGTTCATTATTTTGTGCGGTTCCTCACTCGGAATCCACAACAGTGTGCCCACTGAGTTGTAGAGGGGACGCAATTCCGTTTCAAATATGGTTCTGGGTATGACAGTAAACTGCATCCAGCAGCAAGGGCTCTGACTGGGAGGTCGTGAGGAGCATACAACTACTTCTTAATTGCTGTTGTTCCCATGTCCATCCTGATCCAGAGTGGTAGCACCTGTTAGGGTCCCAGCTATGAGCAAATAATTAACTCTCGGACTTGGATCAAAATACTATGAACGTATAAAAATAGACGTTTATAGAAAAGTATACATTTTTGAAGAAAAAATTACCAGCAATAAATTTTTGAATACAGATCTGAAGTTATCTTCAGTTTCCTAAAATAAAAATAAAAAGATTTCGTGTAAATCTGACTTAATCAACATTCTCGCTATAACCTAACATTAAAAAATGCATTAAAACCCCACATTTTTGGTATTAAATAATCCACAGAGGTTGATATTCCATTAAACAAAACCCAAAATCCAAACCCAAAGTAATATATTTGACTTCTGAACATTATATAAAAAAACTAGCAGTATAGCCCGGCGTTGCTCGGGTATAATGAAATCTTTAAAACTAATCCATGGTCCTGAAGCTCAGATTCTTTGGACGTTGGCACGAAAGACTAAAAAACAATAGTTGTTTCAAGTTAAAGACTGAAAGAAAAATGAATGGATGTAAGTCAAATTTTGAAGTTTGGTGAGAATCAGATAAAAACTGTGGATTTGTATGAATGACATACAGACAGAAAAACAAACACACACACAAACATCTTCTTATATATATATATATATATATATATATATATATATATATATATATATTATCGATTTTCTGCACTATTGTAAGAACTGCAACCTTGAAACTTCTGAATATCGTTTCTTATGTCTTTGTCTATGAGTGTATCAAATTTGATTAAAATGGGGCCACTCCTTCTATAACCCGATTTTTTCGATTATCGATTTTTGATATTTATCGGGGGTACCTTGACACAAAACCTAGCTAAGAACACTCGCAGACGCTTATAGTACAACTGTGTAGATTTTCAAGAAAATTGGTTCAGCCGTTTCGGAGTCTATAGTTAACGGACACACACGCACACACACATACACGCACACAGACAAAGTTCTCTTTATTAATAAGTTTAGATATACGAAATAGATAAAAAGAAATTTTCATGAATATTAACATAGATTTAAATTGTTATAAAAATGGCCATTATTGCGTAACATTTTCTTCCCTCTAATAATTTTTTTTCTATACCTCTCGGCCAGTCTATGATATGTCTCCCCCACACAACTCTCAACTAAACGTGATCTTTACATTATCTGTATGTGATGTGTGAGTGACTGTCATAAAAAGTAGCTGTAGTGGTTCTTTAAATATCCATCTGGGCGGTATTTTCATTCACACGCTTGCAATGTAAGTAAAATGCACTGCATTCGATGGCCAAGAGTAACATCAGCCACCCCAACTCAGTTCACTTTCCTTCTTTAATCTTATAAAATCATTCAGCGCAATCATACTACACTCGTACAAAGACTCACGTTCAGATCAACCAAACAGGAAACAACTAAAAAAAATCTACATATGTAATGCATTTTCTTTACAAAGTTCAACTTAGTAACACAAGACCACACTAGAGGCGCATGTAGTTTGTTGCAAACGACTGATCTATAACCCTATGTTAGATATCTCCCCTGGAAACATCAAAGTATTAAATATTATTTAAAATAAATAGCCGATTTTGCTCAATAGTGTCTTAGTCTACTTCAAATTTGATTCTGATTCAAGGGCAAAGAATATGCCGACCGCATTCTTACAAAAAGAGCCTACCGATCGAGCAAATGGTGTATGGGTGACAAATGTTTAACTACAAATGCAACTAAAAACACAACCAGTACTTACATAAAAAAACTTAAGTATTGACACAACCAATTTTAATTGTAGACTCATATTTAAGCATTATTATCTAGACTCAAGTAGAAACCAACAATATTTTGCCTATAGACTCGAGTATGAATAAGAAACTTTTCCCTATAGACTCAGATATAAATAATGAAAAATGTTTACCGATAGAGTCAAGTATAAATAATGATCAATATTAACCTATGGTCTGAAGTATAAATAAAGAACAATGTTTGCCTATAGTCTGAAGTATAATGTTGTAGAGGGGCTGACACTCCTGCAGCACTCTTAATGGTGGAATTACCCATGGTATGAAATGGTCTATTTAAGTAAAGAATAGTAGCATCTGAGGCTTAATATTTGAATGTCATTCGAGTAATATTCAGACTTAATATTTCGGCGACTATTGTGATCTAATCCTATTTTCCCTGTGTAGTAAGTTCTGTCTTGTCTGTTATTGTAACTATTGTACAGTTCTGTGCATAACCGTTTAGCACGGGATATTGTGCTATATAATACTGCAGCTCACTTTCTCTGTGTAGTGCATCCACCTCGGCCATACAACATATAATTAATGAAAAATGCTTAATTATAGGCTCGAGTATAAACATGACCATTGTTTACATGGAGACTCTAGTACAACTACGACTTATATAACTCTAGTATAATCACCATTAATGTTTTCCTGCAGAAATATATGTCGATATTAAATTCACCATAAAATGGATTATAAACCCCTTTCCCATCGCGAAAAGAGTCACGTGTTGCGTCCTTTTTAGTGCTAACGTTCTCTGTTGACATGAAGTGGAAAATTATATTGCATCAATTGCTAGGTCTACTTCTAAGAAATTTAGTTCACTGTGTCGTGCGTGGCGGTTTTCATATCCAGAATATATATTTTTTTAATCATTTCACCCCGAGCAAGGCGGAAACGCCACTGATGTGCAGGGGGCTACATAAATATAAAAAGATTAATTAGAAAAGAGTGAGGAGTACAAACTAGTTAGAAAGGAACAATAGAAAGCTGAGAAAGCAGGTACGATGACAGATACATAGGTGGAGAGAAAGGGAAGGTCATACGGGGGTGGGGAGAGAGCTAGAGTTCAGTGGTTAGTAGATGAGTATTGTCATTGCATTTAAATTTCTGAAGGTTGTAGCCGTCAGGAAAGCAAGAATACGGGAGCGAGTTCCACAGGCGGGAAGTGCGAGAGAAGAAGCTGCAGGAGTAGAATTGTCGTCTGCATTTGGCTAACCTGACTGTGAATGGGTGGGACCTAGTTGCCAGTCTGGTTGCACAAGTAAACACCTGTTGAGGAGGCATCAGTGACTTAAGTTCGTCAGGGCAGAAGCCATAAAAGTATTTATAGAACAGACAAAGGGAGGCCACATTTCGACGGTGGGGAAGTGGCTGCATTCGGGCCGCCAGATCAGTACCTATCACATTACAGACTCTCCTTTGGAGCCTGTCAAGAACACTGAGGAGAACGGCAGGGGCACCTGACCATAAATGGCAGCAGTACTCCATGCACGGACGGATGGTTGACTTGTATATATGCAGGATGGATTCAGGTGGAAAAAACATCCTGGAACGACATAGTGACCCAACCTTCCTAGCAGTAGATTTTGCTATGGATTCAATATAGTGGTTCCATTTGAGGTCTGAGGACAGGGTAAGTCCGAGGAGGCGTAGTGTATTACTCTCCGGGAGAATCGCTTGGTCCATGCTTATGGGAGGCAGGAGAGGTTGCCTGTAATGGTTGACAGACAGCAGCTTGGTCTTAGATGAATTGAAGTTGACAAGCCACTTCTTGCCCCAGTTCACCACAGAGTGTAGATTCCGTTCAAGGTCAGCAGCGAGATTATGTCTGTCCGCCACGGCAGGTTTCTTACTGGTGCGGGAGTATATTGTAGTGTCATCTGCGTAGATGCCTACTTGGGACTTGATCTCATCTGCGAGGTCGTTGATGAAAATAAGGAAGAGCGTCGGGCCCAGGATAGAGCCCTGTGGGACACCAGCATTCATGCTGTAGGACGAAGAGGCACGCCCATTCAGAACGACCTTCATTTTGCGGTTATTTAAGAAAGATTGGATTAGGTCAAGCAGGCGACCGGTAATACCATAACCGCGTAGTTTGCATAGGAGGCCAGAGTGCCAAACACTGTCGAAAGCCTTGGAGATGTCCAGAGAAACCGCGCGAGCCTCGTCAGACGCATCAGGGGCCTGTAGCATGTACTCCGTCACGGTTGTTAGCATGTCGGCCGTGGACCTGGCAAAGCGGAATCCATATTGCCTGTCAGAGAACAGTTTGTGGGCGGTGAGATGATGAACTATTTCAGCATTGATTATAGCCTCGAATACTTTCCCGAATATCGGTAGAAGACTGATAGGGCGGTAGTTGGATGGGTCCAAGGGTTCACCAAAATTCTTAAATACAGGAACGACTGAAGAGAACTTCCAGCATGCAGGAAAGCAGGAAGCAGAAAGGCAGTAGTTAAATAGTTTAGAGAGGACAGGGGAAAGTTCAGGAGCACACCTCTTAAGGACTATCACCGGGATTCCATCGTCTCCACACACCTTATGGGGATCGAGTTTTGAAATTACTCTGGATACTACTGTCGGGGTAATATATATGTCGTGCAGTTTGGCCTCAGTTCTAATAGGGAAGTCGGGTGGGTGAATTCCGGACGAGTCGAATGTGGAGTTGGATGAGAATCTGTGGGCAAAGCACTCAGCTTTGTCCGCAGATGACGTGAGAACCTCAAATCCGTGGATTAAAGGAGGTATTGAGGATTTCATATTGTTGAGCACTCGTTTACAAATCCTCCAATAGTCCTTGGAGCCAAACTTGCGGTCAGCTATGTGCTGTCGCATTCTCTCAGCAAACAACTGTTTGGCGTCATTTAGGGTTCTCTTGCACTCATTGCGAGCATATATGAACAGGCGCCTATTGTGATCAGTTGACTGTCTCCGGAATAGACGGAAGTAATGGTTCCTGTGGGCAATGGCGGCTGAGCAGGCCGGAGAGAACCACGGAGAGGAATGAGGTTTTAAGCAATACTTCCTGGTGGGTATGAAGGCATCAATGCCAGCTTTCACCTATAACGAGACCTCAGAGGTACAGTCATCAACTGATAGGTTGAACACTTTTCCCCATATCTTACATATCTATAGATCTATCATTTATTTATGCAGTGAATATTGCTGACACATATGGTCTAGTGTTTCTCCTATATATTTAGTGTTTCTCGATAAAATACAAAGAATCTGCATTGTTATTAGTCCTGACCTTACATCTCGGTGTCAGTTACTTTCCCTGAAGTATAATGTAACTTCCCTGTGCCCATTTCTATAAATATTTTCATTGCAATTGTTAGGTGAAATTTCTGCTAGGGTAAGTTTTCTTGCTAGACGTTATGAGAGTCGTAATATGGATGAGACACCATCATCATAGAATTACTGTGATGACGAGAGTTTAAACTCTTCCAAGTTGAGCTTATACTTTAAGCGCCAGCTCAAATCAAAATTAGGATGGAAAGGTAGCAGCTCTCTCAATCCGAATTTGGCAAAAGGCTCACATGAGCCGAAAACTTAAAACCAACTTAATAAAAAGTAACCAATAAGAACCAATAAAAAAATATCCAAATGTTTTAGAATTTTTGTCTTTATTTTCACCTGAAATGAAAGCCAAAATACGATGTTTAGAACGGCTCATGATTTCTTCTTTAGAAGTGGGAGGTATGTGGCTTAACCCTTGAGTTAGTAGTGGTAGGTACTGGTTAGCCAAAATTTTAAAAAAAACTTATTGTGACTGATTGGAAGAAAAGGATAATTATTGCAACTTATACTTATTTCTATGACGACACATACTAATGATCTGCTTCCCTTCATTTAGGAGTATATTCTGGTATTTAAACTTCAGAATTTTAATTTTTCTATATTGGTTTTTATAGGGTTAAGCTAGTGGAATTTTAGTATATATATATATATATATATATATATATATATATATATATATATAATTAGTTTTTGGTCATAATTAAATTATACCAATACTCATTTAAATTAAAAAGTGCTCAATACATTTATGTAGTAGAGCTTTTCAATATTATTCATTTGGAAATTACTTATTTCCGCAACCTAGGTTTCAACCTTTCGGTATCTTCATGAGATTTATAATAACTGATTTTCTGACATTTTTTAAATGTACAACTGGGATTTTTACGAACGCACAACTGGAATTTTTAAACGACCAAAAATTTTCAAAATTAAGGAAGAGTTAATTAAGAATCTTAAAGCACTTTGATCCATGTTTATATGATTCTAATATGCATTTATAGGTGTGGTTATAGATGGACATTACTTCTGATCTTTTTTGTTCTGGAATCTACATAATGTCTAACATTTTTTCTTGGCACAATCTGCAGATATCACCATCGGTTTAAGGGGTGACTTCTTCATTATATTTCATGTTATATCAAGGTCTTTTCCTTTTTTTGTTTTAATTTCTACACGTGGCTAGCCAACTTTTAAGGTTTTCAAATTTAAATGTAGATTTGAGATTATTCCATCTCTCTTTAAAAATTCCTTTTGTAGATCCCGAATATGTTTTTTCTTCGTCCATCTCTATCATGTACTTCTGCTTTGTAAATAAGCCCTTCTGTCTAAGAAAGTTCCTCAAGTGGGTCTTTGTCTTTGTCCATATATATATATATATATATATATATATATATATATATATATTGGAAGTAGTACAAACTAATTAGGTGTCAATTCACTATTTGTAGTGATTTACTTTATTAAAAACAAAACAATTTTTACCGTATCCAGACAACAATGTGGGGATTTTTTGAGGGTTTGTCTCAGTGAACCAATAGAAAGTCAGGTCATGATGGATAGGAGAAATATGATTGTAAGAGTAAAGGTTGGTAGAGACTTGAAAATACTTGAAACCCAGACGTTTTAATAAATTGAATGAAAGATATGTAGCATTCAGCATGTCTGAAATGTTATTGCGCATCCTCGTGAAACGTTTCTGGATATGGTAAAAATTGTGCTGGCTGATGGCAATATTTCTCAAATTAAAATCGTAGAAACCTCTCTATTTGTATTTAACCCAACAAATATTGGTCTGCTTATTGAGAAATACTATTTTTCAATAACAATCAAACCCTAAATCTTAAAAAACACGCTTGGAGATACTAAGGCAATAAGTATTTTCATCAAATTTATACTTATTTATAAATGGAACTTTGTCTGTTTGTGTGTGTGTCCGTTAACTATAGACTCCGAAACGGCTGAACCAATTTTCTTCAGAATTTACACAGTTGTACTATAAGCGTCTGCGATTGTTCTTAGCTAGGTTTTGTGTCACGGTACCCCCGATAAATATCGAAAATCGATAATCGAAAAATCGGGTTATAGAAGGAGTGGTCCGATTTTAAACAAATTTGATACACTCATAGACAAAAACATAAGAAACGATATTCAGAAGTTTCAAGGTTGCAGTTCTTACAATAGTGTAGAAAATCGATAATATATATATATACAATGCAAGATCTTTGTGTGTGTGTCTGTTTATCTGCTTGTTTGTCTGAATTTTTTTTCAGCCCTTTTATTTTAGTTTTTGATTCGGGTTTGGCTCTAAGTAGGTATCATTGTAGTTCTTAGTTTTAGTCATGATACCATTTACTCAGAGGACTTATTTAGCCTTCAAAATTCAGTTTACAACGAAAGAAACTTATTTGATATCGATAGCAGGAAATCAAAATTTGACTTACATCCATTCATTTTTCTTTCGCTTTAACTGGAAACATCTATTGCTTTTTAATCTTCCGTGCCAACGTCCAAAGAGTCTGAGCTCCAGGACCATGGATTAGTTTTAAAGCTTTCATTTCACCCGAACAACGACGGGCTATACTGCTAGTCATTTAATATACGAAAAGCAGAAATATAACCTTCGTGAATATAAGAGTTATGGTAAAAATTTTCTCTTTCATGATTGTCTGTCATGCTAAATGTTACTTAAGTCACTTTGGATATCCCAGCAGCAATCAGCCATCATTCGTTTATCCCACCGTCCCTGGTAGCGCTCTTCCATGGTTTTGATGTCCTGATGGAATTGTTCTCCTTGCTCATCACTCACATTGCCGCAATTATCCGTAAGTTTATCTAGATGAATAAACAAAAAATGAACCTTAATACTCAAATTAGCGCACATGTCCTGTAAAACTTTTCAACAGGTTTTCCATTAAATCCTAAGTCTTTAAAAATAACACAACTGAATATATACGGCAAACAAGTACTTTCATTGAATCATTTAATAAACTAACATAAGAAATAAAACCTTTGTGAATCTAAGAACTATGGTAAAACGTTTCTCTTTCATAATTGTCTGTCATGCTAAATGTTACTTAAGTCACTTTTGATATCCCAGCAGCAATCAGCCATCATTCGTTTGTCCCAACGTCCCTGGTGGCGCTCTTTCATTGTTTTGATGTCCTGATGGAATCGTTCTCGTTGCTCATAATTCACATCGCCGCAATTATCCGGACATTTATCTAGATAGATACATAAAAAATGAACCTTAATACTCATATTAGCTCCCATGTCCTGTAAAACAGTTTTTCTATGAACTACTTGTATTTTGTTACCCGGTGATTGCTACGAAATTATTCGATACGTCAAAAAACGATGTTCAAGAGCGTTATTTCAAGTCATTCATTGAATTAACAAATTCATCATCTTTAATAAGCTTCCTAATCTCAGGACCATCAGAAACTTTTGCTACATGCCTATGAATCCCAAATTTCCTGAAATAGCCATGTGATTAATCACACTGAGAGTACGAAAAGTAATAAGGAAGCCATATATACCATAACATGATTAATGCACGTCTCAATAGCAAAACATTCATTGAGTGTTTTAGTAGCCAACACCGGTCTGAAGAACAGCGAGGTCCTATCACTGAGCCAAGCAGTCTTTGCACACATGTTCGCATAAATATCTGCTCTAGCAAAACTCAAACTGGAGACCCTATCACATTCAAACCCGTTCAAAAAGCAGCTTCGATCCTAGGCATGGGAGATTGTGAGGAGCATGGAACCACCCTTAATTACTGTTGTTCCCAGGTCCACCCTGACCCGGAGTGGTAGCACCTGTTAGGGTCCCAGCTATGGGCAAATAGTTAACCCCCAAACTGGGGTCAAAACACTATGAATATATAAAAATACACTTTTATAGAAATATATACATAAAAATGGACTTTTATAGAAAAAAATATATTTTTGAAGGAAAAATATTTCCAACAATACATTTTAGAAGAAAATTACTATAACACATATTTAAATGACACAAAATTATTCTCAACAAAACATTTTTGAATACAAAATTGGAAGACATTTTCAGTTTTCTAAGATAAAAAAGAATAAAAACAAAAAATTTTCCTTAAAATCTTACTGAATAAATTTTCTTACTATAACCGAACATTTAAAAAATACCTTAAAACCCCCACCTTTTTGGCATTAAATAACCCACAGAGGTGTTGATATGCCATTAAACAAAACTAAAACTCAAACTAAAAATCTGACTAAATCAACTTCTTACTATAACCGAACATTAAAAAAGAATAACTTAAACGCCCATCTTTTTGGTATTAAATAACCCACAGAGGTGTTGATATGCCGTTAAACAAAACTAAAACTCAAACTAAAAATCTGACTAAATCAACTTCTTACTATAACCGAACATTAAAAAAGAATAACTTAAACGCCCATCTTTTTGGCATTAAATAACCCACAGAGGTGTTGATATGCCGTTAAACAAAACTAAAACTCAAACTTAAAAAGCAGATCCAAAACAGAGCGAGATTTTAAAACAGCGGAAGATTTCAAATTAATGACACAAACAGAGCCTTGGCAATTTCAGCTCAGGGTGTGGTTAGATGTTCTTAATCCCTCAGATGCTATGGCGAAACTGATTTCATCATGTTCATCTTATACAAAGGAATAGGTGCATTCAACTGGGATGTCTTTAGTTGGAGTTTCTTTCCTACTGAGAAAATAAAATCTCTCAAAATGCTTGGGTTTCCTTCCATAATGAAAGAATAAAAATGATCGAATTAATTTATGAATATCGGGCAGAAGATTTTAGGTTACATTTTTTTTATATCACCTTAATTATCAGGTTTACTAAAGTGTATTACTGATATAGTTTATCACTTAATTTGAATTTTGACGATAAATTGGAAAAAGTCGGTACTTTTGTTTTAAAATTTTTGACTCAGAAACAATTTTTTCTTCTCAAAATTTTTTCCCTGTGTCTCTTCTACAAATACTTTCACGGCTTCTGCTCCGATGAACTTAACTCACTGGTGCCCCGTATATGAATTTACTCCAGCAACAAGATTAACAACTAGGACCCACCCTTTTACTGTGAAACCAACAAAATGTGAAAGCAAATTCTACTCCACAGCGTCTTTTCTCGCACCTCCCGCCTTTGGAATTCCCTTCAGTGTGCTTGCTTCCCCGACGGCTACAATCTCCAGGATTTTAAATGTAAAGTCAATAGTCATCTCCTATCTCACTAACCTACATCCTCTCTCTCATGCTCCTTTCTCCTTCCACTCCACTCTTATCAGTATTCTCATCTTTCTCTTACCCACTTTCCGACACCACCCATAATCTGTCACTCTTTCTCATAACTGTCCTCCGATGTAACCCCCTGCACAACAGTGGCAGAATAATGCCTTGCTTGCGGCGATATGATAAAAAAAATTCATCTCCTATTTTACTAACTTGCATCCTCTCTCTCTCTCTCTCCATCCACTTCACTCTCCCGTGATATACCATGTATACATACGCCAGTAGTGAGAGTGTTCTAATTCATTACTGAGTGAACGATGCGTAGATACCAAAGTAGCTACTGTTTTATCAAAGTCTACTATTCTTATAGAGTGCTCAATCAGGGTGTGAGAGCGTAAATATAAATATATCTTAGACGTAGTACAAGCTACTAGGCTGTCAGTCCATGGCTTGTAGTGATTTACTTTATTAAGTGTGCTCGATACTTAATAAGGCAATATATATATATATATATATATATATATATATATATATATATATATAGTAATATTTTATTAGCACCTTATTGCTAAATGATACATTTGCATCATTCAATTTATTTCATCACTGACATGAAAACGTTTGGGTTTCAAGTCATTTCAGTCCTCTAAACCCCCCCTCACCCCATTACCCTTACAATTTTGAAAATGCCCTCACTTAATTGGATATGGTAAAAATTGTGTTGTTTTTTAAGCTTCATATATACAACAGAAAAATAGTTCACTACCTGACGAGGTGCTAAGATAGTACCGAAACACAATGGTTCTTGCGTTACAGTAAAATATGTTTTTATTATGAACTTATAATAATAATATTACCATATATATATATATATATATATATATATATATATATATATGGTAATATTATTATTATAAGTTCATAATAAAAACATAACAAAATATATATATATATATATATATATCGCTCATTCAGTAATGAATAAGAGCACTCCAACTACTGGTGTATGATGCTTCATACGCTAAAAGTCTACCTCCTTCTACCGAGAGCCCATAGCTCAGAATCGCTGACTGATGCCAATTCGGTCGGGTTTCAATCCGGAGTAAAAGCAATCAGATGTCTAACCGTGCTGATGAGCTGTAATACAGCGAAACAGATCTGTCTGCGGATGAATATTTACGCTCTCACACACTGATTGAGTACTCTGGAAGAATGGAAGGTCAGTTAAGTGTCATACGTGAAACACGCTTGGGCGATCATGTCTCTAAAGGGACACGACTTACTGGGCAGAAGATTATCCCGCAGTAGGTTGCCATTGCTTTCTGCCGTAGACTGGTTGCCAGCCAAGGCTATAGAACCTAATCCGTCCTGTTATTTAACCCATAACTGGAGGGAAGAGACGGATTAGTACCTTTCCTAAGGATATTTGCGCGTAAGTGAATGCAATAAATTCAACTGCAATTCGAACTCGGCTTCCCGATGGCAAACTTTGAAAAAACTAGCTACTCTAGCATCAACGCATTACTCATTCAGTAATGAATTAAAGCATTCTAACTACTGGCGTATGATACATCATTTGCTAAAAAGTCTGACTCATTTTACCGAGCACCCATAGCTCAAAGGTAGACTAAACGCTAATTCGCTCGGGTTTCAGTCCTAGGTAAAAGCAATTCAGAGTCTAACCGTACTGATGAGCTATGATACAGCGAAACAGATCTGTCTGCGGATGACTATATATATATATATATATATATATATATATATAATGTCGATTTTATAATAGGTGTGGACAAGTATTTCGGTAGGTATTCAATATATATTACTTCGTGGTGAATGTTTATGCAATTTAAGACTCTTTATATCTCTTCGCGGATGTGCGTTGTGGTGCAGTAGATATCGACTCGGAAAAGACAAATCGAGGTGCCGAGTTCGAATTCCAGTTGAATTCCTTGTCTTCACTTACGCTCAAATACCCTTGAGAAAGGTATTAATCCGTCTCTTCCCTCCAGTTATGAGTTAAATAATAGGACAGATTGGGTTCTATAGCCTTGGCTGGTAACCAGTCTACCGCAGAAAGCAATCGCAACCTACTGCGGGATAATCTTCTACCCAGTCAGTTATGTCTTTTTCAAGACATGATCGCCCAAAGTGTGTATCACGTATGGCATTTAAATGACTGACTATATCTCTAAATATCTTTGTTTTTTCCCTGTAAGTCTCTCTAGCTGTGTGTTTCTCTCAAACATATATATGTATGTATGCTTGTGTGCGTGCGCACACTCGCGTGTGAGTGTACGTAGCTCGCTCTCGCTCTCCCTCTCTCTCTCTCTCTCTCTCTATATATATATATATATATATGTCTGTGTGTGTGTGTGTGTGTGTGTGTGTTTGTATCTCTGTATGTATGTATGTATGTATGTATTGGTAAGAAATGACAATGAAAGCCGTCAAAAGTTTTCAATACTTCGATTTTCCGCCATTTTGTCCTTCATAAGAATCTTTCATTTCTTGAGAAATGCCAAACGCAGACTAATTTAAAGCTAGGGATAAACAGTTTATTAATTATAGCTGACAAGCAAAATGCTATGTTTACAATTTGCCTTATCATACTGATGCGCACACACATACACACACACACACACACACCAACACACACACACACACACACATATATATATATGTTTCTGTGTGTATGTTTATGTGATAAGGTAAATTGTACGCCATCTTGATTCGTCTGTTCAGTCCGAAAGCCTGTCTACCGTCACACACACACACACACACACACACACACACACGCACACACACACACACACATATATATATATATATATATATATATATATATATATATATATATATATATATTAGTAAATATGCATATTATCCTACGTCTATAACACGACTCGCAGTTTTATGCACTATGCAATCATCAGGTGCTTATTTTGAACTGACAGTTCCGGGAGTTGAATCTTTGGTTCTCGCTATATTAGTGTAGTTATATATTATAATCAGTCAGTCAGTTAAGTGCCATACGTGATACTAGCTTAGGCGATCATGTCTCCGAAGAGACATGACTGACTGAGTAGATTGTCTTGCGGTACTTTGCCATTACATTCTGCGGTAGATTGGTTTCGAACCAAGCCTATAGAATCCAATCTGCCCTGTTAATTTACCCATAGCTAAAGGGAAAAGACATATTAATAACTTTTCCAAGCCTATTTTACGCGTAAGTGCGTTCGACTGGAATTCGAACTTGACCTCTCCGATTTCTCGTTCCGAGTCGATATCCACTGCACCACAACGTGCATTAATATAATGATGGAATTATATTTTTATTTTTATAATTTAATTTAATTCAATTTAATTTAATTTAATTTATAATTTAATTTAATTTAATTTAAGCTAAATCTTAAAATTAAAAAGCAAAATATCAAATACTGGTTTAATAGGAAAAATATCTTTTGGTCAGGGAATATACGGTTTAGGCCTATGTATCAAAGGGGATTATTTCTTTCTATTTTGGAGGAAAACAAATAATAATAATAGTAAAAAAATTGTATATCGAAAATCCATATTAATCCAAACGTGTTTGATCAGATATTTATTTTTATGTAATCATCAATTCACTTCTTTTGTTTAGTAAATTTGAGTTATATAAGGGATTGTAGATAACTGCCAGTCAGTTGCGTACCATACGTGATACACACTTCGGCGATCATGTCTCGTAAGAGACATGACTGACTGGGTAGAAGATTATCCCACAGTAGGTTGCCATTACTTTCTGCAGGTAGACTGGTTGTCAGCCAAGGCTATAGAACCAAATTTCTCCTATTATTTAGCCCATAACTAAACGGATTAATACCTTTCCCTAGGATATTTGCGTGTAAGTGAATGCGAGGAATTCAATTGGAATTCGAACTCGGCTCCCCGATTTCTTGTTCCGAGCCGATATCCACTGTACCACAACGCACCTAACTTAGATAACTAGTTTTTCTAAAAGAAATAAATTACGTTCATTTCCTTTTCCGCTACAAGTATTAGATTTTTCAGTCATATCCCAGGTAATAAGTGGGCTTTTGTTGTTTTTTAATTGCCATAAATATTTTGAGACAGAAGTTCTGTTACTGAATTTAAAATTGCTAAATATCATTTGATGATGGTAGTAACAGGATTTCCAGTGGTTCTCATTGGAACCAAATTAGAATTTAACATTGCCATGAGAATGGATGCTAGCTCTGTAAATTATACTTTCGGTGATTCACTGACCGCTTAGTGGACAGCTATTGTTTTTTCTTTTCTTTTTTTTTTTTACTTGTATTCCTTTCGTCTTCATGTCTCTTGTTTTATTTCTGCTAATAACATTAGTAGTTGTAATATTATCTGGGATTTTATTATTCATAACGTATTGACTCGTATTTCTTTCATCTTAATTTCACTTGCTTTATTTTCACTAGTAGTATTATTAGTAGTGAAAAATCAGAAGTTAATAACGGCTGATAATTGTACATGAAATTATAAAATTCAAGGTAATATTGCGATAATTAATACTGCTGGTATTACGGAAGGTAAATGAAAGTAAAATTAAACGAATACTAGTATAAAAATTCATAACTAGTCAATATTTCAGTTTTATCTACTCGTCTAAGAAAGGATTTCCAGATAATACCGTTATTCAAGTAATCAAGGAAATGGCACACTTGTATTGGAGGGTTTTCTATTCCTGGCCTTATTTTCCGTTAAATAAAGGTTTTTTTTTAACACTTTTCATTCATTCTTATATCAAAATCTTGCACTTTTATATTTTTTCCATCACTTTTGTTATAGACTACCACTAGAAAACAAAGAGGAACACGTATATAATCTTATGTTTTCATTCTTCGACGATGATGTTTGTGTGGAGCAGTAGGTTAGCCCGGTGAGAGTTCGTGCACACGAAGGAGCTGTCGGGTGAAGCCAGCAGGAAACTACTTCAGCTAAAATTCTAGACATTATATAATTTGAAACTGCCACGTGACCCACATGGCCTCGCCTCTCCATCAACGCATTTTTGCTTCATCGGGTCTTCACTTTGTTGACTTTATCTACAGCCAAATATATATCTGTCAATCTTATCCTCCAATCCATCGTATTTCAAGCCGATTGTTACTTTTGTTAATTTTATCTACGGCCGGATGTATCTTTTAATTACATCCGCCGTTCAGGGTAATATATAATAATCCTCTGCACAGTTCCGAACGCACTGGTGTACCTGCTCGATCTTGCTTTTGTTTACATTCCGTTCTAAGCATCTGTAATTTTTGACAAGTATTAGCTATTACAAAATTCTTTGGATGCACTCGCTTTTGCACCACCGGAAGACACATCTAGCCAGTTTCCAAAATCTCTTCAAAACATTTCAACAGCTGTTTCTCTTTTGCGGGGTTCAAGTGTCTGATGCTTATTAGTGGGCTTTCTTCGATGTATGGGGCATCGTTCTCATTAACTTGAAATAAGATCGTCCTGCTAGTTTCCGACACTATCTGGGTTGGCGGAAGGGCGTGGAGTCGATTCTGCCCTTCCGTCCGTTATCCAGTAAAAATAAAAATAGACTCGACGAACGACCACTTCATCCAACCGACTCTTCACTTAAAATAGTTCTTACCATAATGACGAAGTAATTATTTTATTGTTCGCTTCATATCACTTGAGCTCGTTACTCAAGGTGCCAGCCGTTCTTCTGAAAAAGAGTTAAAAACTGTAGTATCGATTACAATCCACACTTTCTAATTAAGATAGGATTTCTTTGTCTCTTCCTTCTTCCTTCCGGTTAATTATTACACTCTCTTCTTGTCTCCTTTTTTTCTTTTTCTTTTTTTTTCTTCATTGAAGGGTTTTTATTTTTCATTCTTATTGCATTTATTTTCTTCGATGCTATAAAAAGACCCTAAATCGTTTCTTTTATCCATATATATATTGTGATTGGGATTTGTTGCTTTTGACGATTTTTTTCTTTCCTTTTTTTAATAACTTTTGCTTCCATTCTTTCTTTCTTTCTTTCTTTCTTCTTTTTTTATTTCTTTCTAGTCATGTATTTCTTTGTTTATTCTTTCTTCCCCTTTAAAATCTTTCTATCGTTTTTTTTTTATTTGTCTTTCTTTCATCTTTTTTTTTCTTTACGTTTTATTTTTACTTCAGTCTATATATCTCCTGATTCTTTCTTTCATTTCTTTTTCGTCTTAATTCGTTTTATTTAATTTTATCTTTCTATTTTTCTTTCTGAATATTGCTTTTTTTTTCTTTCACTTTTCTTACTTTCTTCCTTTTCACTTTCTCCCACTTTTCTCCGTCGTTCGCGCTTTCCTTGCTTAAACCATCTTCTTTTTTATTTCCTTCTTCCTGTTTTTTTTTTTTTTTGATATTTTTCTCTTTTTATTAATTTATACTTTCTTTTTTTCCCTTTTGTTTCTTTTCTCTTTCTAACTTCTGTTTTTCTCTTGCCTTTATCTTTCAGTTTGTATTTTTTAATATTTCCTTTTCTATCCTTTATTTTTCTTTAGCCTTTCTCTTTTCTTCCTTTCCTTTTTTTTTTTTTTTTTTTTTTTTTTCTCTATTTTTGTTCTGTATACCCATTTTAATATTTTCTTTTCTTTGTTTTATTTTGACTTACTGATTTTTTTCTTCGTTTTTTCGGACTCTTTCTTTTCTCTTTCTTTCATTTTCATATTTTCTTTAATTTTTCTTCAATGTTGCTTTTAAGAAATATTTTTCTTTCATTCATTCATTTTTAAATATTTCATTTTCATTCGCTTTCTTCAATCTATCCGTCTCTTGAATTTGCTCCGATATCCTTAGCTGATTATTTGCTTCTTTCTTTCTTGTAATTTTCATTTGTCTTCTTTTTATCTTTGCGTTTAAGAAATATTTTTGTTTCTTTTCTCTTTTTTTCTTTTGAAGCATTTTGTTTTCATTCACTGTCTTCAGCCATTCGTTCTCTTTGATTTTCTTCTCATTCTTCTTAGTTGATAATCTGTATATCATGTGCTTCTTTCTTTCTTTCATTCTTTCTTTCATTCATTCTTTCTTTCTTTCTTGTGATTCTATTTTACTTCTTCTCTTTCATTATAAAGAATATTTTTCCTCCTTTATTTCTTTCAAAGCATTTGTTTTTCATTCGCCTCCTTCTATCTTTCTTTTTCGTGGATTTTTCTTGGTTGATCACCTGTATTACTTTTTCTTCTTCGTTTCTTGTGATTCTATTTTTCTTCTCTTCTTCAACAACTTTTTTTCGATTTCTTCCTTTTTTCTTTCTATCATTTCTTCTTTCTTTCTTGCTTTCTTTCTTTCATTTCTTCTTTCTTTCTTTCATATCTTCTTTTTTTCTTTATTTCTTTTCTTCTTTCTTTCATTCATTTCTTCTTTCTTTCTTTCTTTCTTTCTTTCATTTCTTTTTCTTTCTTTCATTTCTTCTTTTTTTCTTTCTTTTCTTCTTTTTTCTTTTCTTCATTTCTTTTTTCTTTCTTTCATTACTACTTTTTTCTTTCATTTCTTCTTTTTCTTACTTACGTTTCTTCCTTTTCTTTCTTTCATTTCTTCTTTCTTTCTTTCATTTCTTCTTTCTCTCATTTCTTTTGATTTTCATTCATTTATTCTTTATTTCTTTCATTTCTTCTTTTTTTCTTTTTGTCTTTCTTTCATTTTTTCTTTTTTTCTTTCTTTCAGTTCTTTTTTCTTTCTTTATTTCTTCTTTCTTTCATTTCTTTTTCTTTCTTTCATTTCTTCTTTTTTCTTTCTTTTATTTTTTATTTTTTCTGTCGTTCATTTCTTCTTTCTTTCTTTCAGTTCTTTTTTCTTTATTTATTTCTTCTTTCTTTCATTTCTTTTTTCTTTCTTTCATTTCTTCTTTTTTCTTTCATTTCTTCTTTCTTTCCTTCATTTCTTATTTTTTTCTTTCTTTATTTCTTCTTTCTTTCTTTCATTTCTTTTTTTTTCTTTCTTTCATTTCTTCTTTTTCTTTTTTGTCTCTTGTCGTTCCCAATATTTTTTCTCTTAGTATCTCTAAGCCCCGCTCCGTCAACCATTTGCTGAGACCTAACAAGTACGTCTCGCGTTGTTTTCCCCTATCTCTCATTTCATTCATCCGACCTTTGAATATCAAGTTCTCCAGGCCATCCTTCCTCGTTACGCGCCTCAGGAACCTCATTTATCTCTTCCTGATATTTAGTATGTTTTCTTCTCGTTTGCATCCTTTCCAACGCCACATCGTTGCACACGGGCTCTGTCCATGGTATCCTCAGCATCCTTCTGTAAAACCACATTTCTCCTGCCTCAAGCCTCTACTTCATCTGTGATGAGATCGTCCATACAGAAGGACAAATATCACATAGCAATCCAGCACTCTTTTCTTTGTTTCTAATGAGATTTTCCTGTCTTTTAGTACTCTGGTTGGCTTCTAAAATGCGTCTTTGGCCATGCTAATGCGTCTTTGGATCTCTTTGTCGCATATTCCATGCTCTATCAAAACACTTCCCAGGTATTTGAATTTTTTTACTTGTTTTATTTTAGATTCTTTGACTTGTAGTAAGCATATCGGGCGCTTCTTTTTGCTGAGGACCATACATTCAGTTTTCTTGAGGTTAACCCGCTCTTTAGAAAAACAAAAAATAAACTAATCAGCTTTCTTTTAGCTGCGGATTACAGATCAGAATGCCATTAAAAATAAATAAATAAAACAAAATAAACAACCTGTGCCAGCCTGAGCAAAAGAAGGAAAACCCTGAATTCGAACCGCAACTTATATCGTTAGTACGAATTAGTTACAATGTTGTGCTCATTTAAATCTTGGATTGCTGTGTGTTTCGACAAATAGCGACCAAATCTGAATTTGTGAAAACTGAAATCGCTGCTACTACAGCGTGAGTTTTTCGTCAATATAACGTCTACCCAGGTGTAGCGTGGATGCCTAACGAGTCCATGCCTCACGTGGTTAGCAGGTCAGGTAAGTTCTAAGATGGATATTTATATCTGTCTCACTTTTCAGCGATGGTAGTTGGATGTTAAAACGATGATTCCCAAGAAAACGCGAGGTTTTAGAAATAAGCTCTTCCAGTCACATCTTTATTTAACTCAGTGTCCTCATTTGAGGAGAGCATAAAAATAAGCTCCTCCAGTCACATCTTTATTTAACTCAGTGTCCTCATTTGAGGAGAGCATAAAAAAAACTGTAAAAACTAATGGGAATAAATCATTATATAAAACCATTATTATATACTAGCAGTATAGCCCGGCGTTGCTCGGGTGTAATGAAAGCTTATATATATATATTATCGATTTTCTGCTCTAATGTAAGAACTGCAACCTTGAAACTTCTGAATATCGTTTCTTATGTCTTTGTCTATGCGTGTACCAAATTTGATTAAAATCGGACCCCTCCCTCTATAACCCGATATTTTCGATTATCCATTTTTTATATTTATCGGGGGACACCTCGACATAAAACCAAAGTAAGAACACTCGCATACGCTTATAGTACAACTGTGTAAATTTTCATGAAAATTGGTTCAGCCGTTTCGGAGTCTATAGGTAACGAACACACACACACACACACACACACACACACACACACACACACACACACACCGACAAAGTTCCATTTATAAATAAGTTTAGATTAAATAGGTAGTGAGGACATATTGATTCATCAATCAAATTACCTTCCAAATATTGCCCGGTTGGAAGAAAAATTCTTTTGATTTGTAAATGTATTTAATGTTCTAAAACCAGAAGACACTGGGTTAAAATGGGTTAATATTAGTACTTTGTTTCACAAAAATTGTATGCAATGAATTCAAATTAAATATTTATAAGATATTTGCTTCATTAACATGTTGCGGAGTCTCGGACTCCGCAAACGATTAACTATATCTAATTCGGTTCGTTTTCGTATAATTGAAGTTAAAAATTTTTTTTAATCATACACCCCGAGCAAGGCGGTAACGCTACTGATGTGCAGGGGGCTACATAAAAATAAAAGGACGAACCAGTTAGAAAGGAGCAAGAGAAGTATGGGAATACAGGTGTGATAATGGTTGTGAAGGTGGGGAGAAAGGAAAGGATCTACAGGACAGTGTGGAAAGAAGTAGGGTCAAGAAGTTAAGAGATGAGTGTTGACCTTGCATTTAAATTCCTACAGGTTGTAGCCGTCAGGAAAGCAAGAACAAGGAAGTTAGTTCCACGTCTGCATTTGGTTGATCTCACTGTGAATGGGTGAGACCCAGTTGCCAGTCTGGTTGCATGAGTGAACACCTGTTGCGGAGGCACCAGAGACTCAAGCTCGTTGGAGCAGAAGCCATGGAAATATTTATAGAAGAAACAAAGGGAAGCCACATTCCGTCGGTGGGGAAGTGGCTGTAGTCGAGCTGCCAAGTCGGTACCTATCACATTACTGATTCTCCTTTGGAGCCTGTCAAGAACACGGAGATGAACAGAGGGAGAACCTGACCATATATGGCAGAAGTACTCCATGCACGGACGAATCGTTGATTTGTATATATGCAGGATGGTTTCAGGTGGGAAAAACTTCCTGGCCCGACACAGAGACCCAACCTTCCTAGCAGAGGATTTAGCTATTGACTCAATAAGACAACAATGACGCTTGAATAAAAAAATAATGAATTATATGAACAATAAGTTTACATAGTTGAGATTAAGAAAGAAAAGTTGTTTCTCTTGTAACGTTAAGAATCATGAAGTAAAGTCAATAATTGAATAAAGTGCCTTAAAGAAGGAAAGAATGCAATGTACATACTGTTGCATTGAAGAAAGTTCCGATTAGAAGATGTGAGTGATTTGTGCATATATGTGTTTAAGAAATAAATAGCAGCTAATTGCGTTCTGCCATTAGTGAGAGTGTGTGAGAGCGAATTAAGTAAGACTTAGAAACATGTCCCCGCGATAGCATTGACCGCTATCGCTGGCAGTTGAGCAAACTGCCAACTGCCAACTGCCTTGTTGAAGCTCGAAATGCTGCTAACACGTGTGTCCCCGCTTTTTATGAGCCCCGCGAAAAAGCGGGAAAGCAAAGGAATCTCACGTGAAAGCCGCATGTTTCGTGAATGAACACGCGAGACAGAAGTAGTGTATGAGTATCTATGTATATCTGTGAGTGCAGAATGTGGGTGATCTGTGTGGAAACACACATGAATCCCACAAATATTTTTCTTCCGATAACTTCCGGTTGCACTGGTATAATTACAATCAGAATTGTAAGTATTTAATAGGCTGTACCATTTATTAATAACTTCCAGTATAACCCGGCGTTGCTCGGATGTAATGAAAGCTTTAAAACTAATCCACGGTCCCGGAGCTCAGACTCTTTGGACGTTGGCACGAAAGACTAAAAAGCAATAGTTGTTTCCAGTTAAAGCGAAATCGTAGACTGAAAGAAAAATAAATGGATGTAAGTCAAATTTTTATTTCCTGGTATCGATATCAAATAAGTTTTTTTCGTCATAAACTGAATTTTAAAGGTTAAATAAGTCCTCTGAGTAAATGGTATCATGGCTGAGACTAAGAACTACAATTATACCTACTAAGAGCCAAACCCAAAACAAAAACTAAAATAAAAGGGCTGAAAAAAATACAGACATACAGGCAGATAAACAGACACACACGCATCTATCTATCTATCTATCTATCTATCTATCTATCTATCTATCTATCTATCTCAGTCTCTTTATTCTTGCATTTAAGATATATATATATATATATATATATATATATATATATATATATATATTATCGATTTTCTGCACTACGGTAAGAACTGCAACCTTGAAACTTCCGAATATCGTTTCTTATGTCTTTGTCTATGAGGCTATCAAATTTGATTAAAATCGGACCACTCCTTCTATAACCAGATTTTTTCGATTATCGATTTTCGATATTTATTTGGGGTACCTCGACACAAAACCTAGCTAAGAACACTCGAAAACGCTTATAATACAACTGTGTAAATTTTCAAGAAAATCAGTTCAGCCGTTTCGGAGTCTATAGGTAACGAACACACACACACACAGACAAAGTTCCATTTATAAATAAGTTTAGATTTCGCTAATTTTGCTAACTATTTTTTTTCTTGATTTATCTTGATAAAATTGAGGTGCGTCTATCCACCCGTGCGTCTTATATACCGCCAAATACGGTATTTTTCTTTTTTTTATGTTTTCCTCTTTTGCCTGGAATTATACCTCAAATTTATCTACAGATATTTTATCAGTAAATTTTTTTTTTTTTTGAAAACAAACATAATGCTTCAATTTCTTTCATAGATCTACTTCCCTGTAGTTCTAACTTTCTCTTCTTTATCTGAAATAGCCGAATCGACGCCAGACTGTCTGCGAACAAGGAATAAAGCCATGATTTATTCATTTCCAATCGGATTAATAAGGAACCATGTGACAGGTCATATGACTGATAATTTGCCTGCATAAAATTAAATTCTCTTATATAATTAGTCAGGGAAGACTTTTCAATGTCTTTCTAAGTCAACAATTTTCTTTCAAAAATATGATGACAGGAGAAAACAAGGCAATAAACAATGTCACTAGAAAACGCGTTCTATTTTTTCTGTCTTTCTTTGCTTGTTCTATCTATCTATCTATCTATCTATCTATCTATCTATCTATCTCAGTCTCTTTATTCTATCTATCTATCTATCTATCTATCTATCTATCGATCGATCGATCGATCGATCTCAGTTTCTTTATTCTATCTATCTCAATCTCTCTATTCTATCTATCTATCTATCTATCTCAAATCTGTCTGCGGATGACTTTATATATATATATATATATATATATATATATATATATATATATAGAGAGAGAGAGAGAGAGAGAGAGAGAGAGGATAACGTGCAAATCTTCATTTGTGTCGACTGTTCATTATCTATGTCCTATCATGTATATACTTATCTGTCAAAATTTCTTCTTATCTATCTATCTATCTATCTATCTATCTATCTATCTATCTATTTTTGTCTGACAGTGTGTCACTACTCTCCTCTCGTCAGCTCTCGTCAGCTCACTATTGGTCGAAACAGATGTACATATCGAATCCTATTCTGGCAAATAATAACATTACAAATTTCGAGTAAATTCTAAGGATTGATTTTTCTTTCCCCGGATTCACTCTTCACTCTTTATAAATCAACCAATCATATCAATCAGTCAGGACAAAGGAACGACCGAGAAGCGCTTCTTCTTCTTCTTCTGTGTGCCCTGTCCTTTCAGGACGGAAGCGATTACGGCTTTCCAAATCTCCTTATTCCTGGTGGCTCTTTTCTCCTGTTACACCTCGCAACCCCGTTCCGTCATCCACCTGATCAGGCCCTTCATATATGCCTTCCTCTGTCTCTTTTTCCTTCTATCTGGCCTGTTAGTATTAGGTTCTCCAAACCCTCCTTCCTCATTGCATGTTCCAGTAACTTCAGTTGTCTCTTCCTCATGCTCACTATTAATTTTCTTTTCGTTGCAATTCTTTCCAAAACCTCATCATTGCTCACATGCTCGATCTATGATGTCCGCAGCATCCTTCTGTAGAACCACATTTCAGTTGCTTCAAGTTTTTCCTTCATCTTTGATGATATTGTCCAACATTCACTGCCATATTGAAGAACTGACATCACATTGCAATTCAGTACACTCTTCTTTGTTTCTAGCGAAATTGTCCTGTTTCTTAATACTTTACTCAGCTTCTGAAATGTTTCCTTCGCCTTGCCAATTCGCCTTCGAATCTCTGTGTCACACTTTCCGTCTTCTGTTAGAGCACTTCCCAGGTATTTAAATTTTTGTACTTACTTGATTCTGGTATCCCCCACCTGTATTTGGCATTTCGGGTTGCCGTTTTTGCTGATGACCATGCATTCGGGTTTGTTTTTTTTTTGCAGTTTATTTGTAGTCCTTTCTTATCGCTCTCTTCAGATACCTTCTGTAGGATGTTTCCTTCCGTGTCTGCTATCAGCACTGTATCATCTGCGTACCTTATGTTGTTCAAATTGTGGCCTCAGACAAACAAATCCTGGCATAACATCTAGGGTCCTCCGAATAGTCTTACTGTACAAGTTGAATAGATCCGGTGAAAAGACATGTCCTTGTCTTACACTCCTTTCTATCTTTGTTTTTATACCTTTCTATCAGCTGAATTCGTTACCTGTCCATATGCAGGCGGTTTGCTGACAGTAGAGATTCTTGATTACTCTTATGTCTTTCCCAAAAATGTCAAGGCGGCCGAGCATCTCCATCAAATCTTTGTGGCGTATTACTTAGTTATATTACTGGCTTTATTCCATATTGTTGGGACGCCCGCGCCTATTCGGCTATAATGGACTATTCCATTACTATGTAAAGTAATGGTGGCATCTACGAAAGAGAGTGTGCCGAGCAGCCGATCGACAAGTCAGTCGTAGACTTCCGGTGACGACCCAGAAGTACCCATTGCTCATACTACGTCTTACGACGGTTGGGACGATTAACCATTATTCTTGTATTGGATACTAATAACCTTTGTAAATACTATTTTCACGGAATACAACAATTAACCTATTCCTGTTGTTGAGTTATTTATTCTTACTCACGACATAACACATATTATTACTGTTGCTTTATATAAGTTCAATGCACGCTTCATTATTAATATTGTTTTATGCTAGATTTATTCATTCTTATACTTGGTCACTTTTGTTGTAACTCTTCGTGTCAGTACACTCTTGGTCCTGGGTCTGACGTTAAACTGCATCCGGCAGCAAGGCCTCTGATTGGGAGGTCGTGAGAAGCATGGAGCCACCTCTTAATTGCTGTTGTTCCCAGGTCCACTCTGACCCGGAGTGGTAGCACCTGTTAGGGTCCCAGCTATGGGCAAATAGTTAACCCTCAAACTAGGGGTCAAAGCACCATGAAAGTATAAAAATACACTTTTGTAGTAATATATACATAAAAATAGAATTTAATAGAATAATATACATTTTTGAAGGAAATATATTGCCAACAATAAATTTTTGAAAAAAATTTGCTATCACACATTTTTGAAGGAAAAAAAACTATTCTCAGCAAAACATTTTTGAATACACAACTTGCTTCAGTTTTCTTAAATAAAAAAAATAAAAACAAAATATTTTCATTAAATCTTATTAAATCTCACTATAAACGAACATTTAAAAAATACCTTAAATTCCACCTTTTTGGCATTAAATAACCCACAGAGGTGTTGATATGCCGTTAAACAAAACTCAAACTCAAACTCATGTGAACTGAGAACGTTACCTCCAGAAGGCGCAACGTGACACTTTCCTGTAGGTTAGCAACAGCCATTCTGATGGAAGGTTGAGAGGCGTCTCTCAGATGATGATGTAAAGATGTTTAATTCTTAAAGAGGTTAAAAGTGACAAGCAACGGTTAACGGCGTCATTTTGGACATTAGCTGCCATTTTGGCCTTGTTGGATTGACCAGTCTTACTATCGAAACAAGAGTAAATGGTTGTGTCGTCAGCGCAGATGCCAAGTTGAAAAATAAAGAAACGTCGTTAATGAAAATTAAAAACAGCTTAGGACCAAGGATGTGTCCCTGGAGAACGACGAGAGGCTATTCAGGATAACGAGACGAGAGGCTATTCAGGATAACGAGACGAGAGGCTATTCAGGATAACGAGACGAGAGGCTATTCAGGATAACGAGACGAGAGGCTATTCAGGATAACTTTTATTTCATGGTTTCATCGGAAGGACTGAATCAGCTAAAAGTTGTCTCCAGAGACACCACAGCTTTTCAGTTTGTGAAGAAAACTGGTGTGCCTGATCCTGTCAAATGTCAAAATCTTTCGAGATGTCCAAATCCATAGACCGGACTTTACAGTTTTTACTTAGAGCATAATAGAATCTTTTCACAATAATCATCATTAATTGACCTTGGAAAGGTATTAATTCGTGTCTTTTCTCAAGCTATGAGTTAAATAACAAGACAGATTAGGTTCTATAGCCTTTGTTGGCAACCAGTCTACCGCAAAAAAATAATGGCAACCTACTGCGGGAAAATCTTCTGCGCAGTCAGTCATGTATCTTTTGAGACATGATCGCCTAAGTGTGTATCAAGTATGGCACATAACTGACTGACTAAATATAATAGTTGAAAACATGATTAAGATTTCTACTGGGCATAAAATGAGGGATCAATTTTATATTGTTAGGAATAATAAACTTATCCCCCACTTATTACTACTTAATAATATAATATATCTCTTCCCCTTTAGCTATGAGTCAAATAACAGGACAGATTGGGTTTTGGGTGGCAACCAGTCTACCGCAGAAAATAATGGCAACCTATTGCGGGAAAATCTTCTGCCCAGTCAGTCATGTCTCTTTCAAAACATGATCTCCCAAGTGTGTATCATATATATCACTTAACTGACTGACTAAAATTAAATATTAGACTTGAGCGGCTCTCGAGCCTTGTGTGTCAATCAGCCGAAGAGAAAGAAAACACTCGAAAACGCAGTTAGAAAACAATTTCTTTCTCAAGTCATAGGAATTTTTCTTCTTTGATGTGCCGTGTCCGTTCTGGACGTAGGTGACCATTGCCCTCCACATCTCCTTATCCCTTGTAGCTCTTAATAACCTTTTCTCTTGTTTTTCTTATATGTGACGTGTCCGTTCAAGACGTCGGCGATCATGGCCGTCCACATCTCCCTATTCATTCTAGCTCTTAACGCTCTTTCTCATGTTACCCCTCCCAAATCCTACTCTGCTACCCATTTGCCCAAGCCCACGCGTTGCTTTCCCCTGTCTCTCTTTCCCTTTATCTGTTCTGTGAGTATCAGGGTCTCCAAGCTGTTCTTCCTCTATACATGTCCCTGAAACTTCAGATGTCTTTTTCTAATGTTTTAAATTCACCGATATTAAAATGCATAGGTATCTGTTGCAGACAATGATCGCCTGCATCCTGAAGATAGGAACATTTAAGTCAAGAGTAAATCATAAACGTTCACTTTTGGTGGGGAGTGGTGAAAACGCATCCGACATCTTTTAATCAGCTTCAGAATATGTGAGAGTCGGTTTAATGGGGACTATTTTAATTCGTAATTATTTAAAAGCGTGTATCTTCAGCAGGCTTTGCTAGTGTCGATTTATAAGGCAGTGTTTCTCAGACAGGAATATCTCAGCGGTCAAATTTTAGCCCAATTCTCTCAGTCGAACCGATTATTTGCACAAGTGTATTTTAAGAATCATTATTTGCAAGGGTCCATTCGAAACGAATGATTTTTCTTTCTCTAGGAAGGGATATTATATATTTTATTTTATTTTTTAAGTTTATTTTTCTGAGAGTAGGTAAAATTAAGTACAATTTTATAAGACCTAGCGTACTTATGTAAATTTCTTCTTCGACAGAACAAGTGGTCCGGCCTTCTGAATTAACCTCCATTATCCAGACATGCGCACTTCTTGCTACACGCTCACAAACAGGCGTCGCTCGAGCGGGAAAAATAACAAGTTTGGCACGCGTGAAATGCATCAATTTCTTCGACCATCATTAGATATGACGTGCCAATAAATTTGCACCGTAATTAGTAGTAGAGACTTCCAATTAGAATTTGGGGCTTGTAGGATGTTAAATCTACGCGGTCAATGTGCGTACCTCATTTTATTATGCTTCTTGAAAGAAACTGTGAAATAAAAACTTTTATTTATTTATTTATCGAAGCACTTCAGGCTTTTTAAAAAACAATTTAGACTTCACATCCTTTACGTATATTACTATTATCTCATTTAATTATTTTTACTATTTTTATTACAAATTTGCCAAATCTCAAAGCGCTATTTTTGAAAACCAGAAACAGTCATTTTTTTTAAACCACCGAGTTCCTTCATTGGTTTTAGTTCACTCTCCAGCCTGTTTTCTTCAATACGCGTAAATTGCCATGACAATTGGTAAAAATAGTGAAGTGGTTTCTCGTTATCTTTTCAACAGTTTGAAATCCATCATTTTGGTTTGGAGTTTGAGTTTTGTTTAAAGGCATATGAACATCTCTGTGGGTTATTTAACGCATTTTAACCCAGTGTCCTCATATGAGGACAGCATAAAAAACTGTAAAAAATAATGGGTATAAATCATTATATAAAACCTTTATTATATGAAGGTAGTGAGGACATATTGATTCATCAATAAAATTACCTTCCAAATATTGCCCGGTTGAAAGAAAAGTCCTTGTGATTTGTAAATGAATTAAATGTTCTAAAACCTGAGGACACTGGGTTAAAATGGGTTAATGCTAAAAAGGTTGGTGTTTATTTTTCTATGTTCGGTTATAGTTAGAAGGTTGATTTAATCAGATGTCGATGAAAATTCTCTTTTTTTCTTAGTTTAGAAAACCAAATATGTCTTATGGTTTTGTATTTAAAAAATGTATTGCTGGTAATATTTTTCCTTTAGTATATCTATATAGGATGTGCGTTGTGGCGCAGTGGGTATCGGCTCGGAACGAGAAATCGGGGAGCCGAGTTCAAATTCCAGTTTAATTCCTTGCATTCACTTACGCGCAAATACCCTTGCGGAAAGTATTAATCCATCTATTCCCTTCAATTATGGGTTAAATAATAGGACAGATTGGGTTCTATAGCCTTGATCGGCAACCAGTCTACCGCAGAAAGCAATGGCAACCTACTGCGGGATAATCTTCTGCCCAGTCAGTCATGTCTCTTTCGAGACATGATTGCCCAAGCGTGTATCACGTATGGCACTTAACTGATTGATTTCTATAAAATGTTTTCATAGTGTTTTGACCCAAGTTTTAACTATTTACCCATAGCTGGGACCCTAAGCGGTGCTACCACTCGGGGTCAGGGTGGACCTGGGAACAACAGCAATTAAGAGGTAGTCCATGCTCCTCACAACCTTCCAATCAGAGACCTTGCTGCCGGATGCAGTTTACCATCATACCCAGGACTATTTTGGTTTTAAACTGATTCTTATCAAAGGCCAGAGACTTTTGTCGACACTGCGATCGGAAAATGAGATTGATTCTATCTTTACCAAAGATTAATGCGAAAGTTACAGCAACAGACAAAGATTTGAACTATCAGTCAGTCAGCTAATTGCCAGACGTGATACACGCTTGGACGATCATGTCCCTTTCGACACTTGACAGAAGATTTTCCCGCAATATGTTGTCATTACTTTCTGCAGTAGACTGGTTGCCAACCAAGGCTATAGAACTCAACATGTTCTGCCATTTAACCCACAGATGTAGAGAGAAGAGGCGGATTAATACCTTTCTCAATGTTATTTGCTCGTAAATGAATGCAGCGAATTCAGCTGGAATTCATACCTGGCGCGCCGATTTCTCGTTCCGAGACGATATCCAATAGACCACAACTCGCTTAACTATCAGTCAGTTAAGTTCCATACGTGATACATGCTTGGGCGATCATGTCTCGAAAGAGATAAGACTGACTGGGTAGGACATTATCCCGCAGTAGGTTGCCATTGCATTCTGCGGTAGACTGGTTGCCAGCCAAGGCTATAGAACCCAATCTGTCCCATTATTTAACCCATGACTGGAGGGAAGAGACGGATTAATACCTTTCCCAAGATTATTTGTGCGTAAGTGAATGCAAGGAATTCAACTGGAATTCGAACTCGACAGCCCGATTTGTCGTTCCGAGTCGATATCCACTGCGCCACAACGCACATTCAAGCTTCACTATACATGGCTGAAAACTGGTTTTTGCACGAGATAGATTTACATACATCTGGTATGAATTCTCTTGTACCCTTTTATCTATAATAATAATAATAATACACATATTGGTTACATTAACATTACATTAGCGCGCCGATTAGTTACCATTTGTCTGAAAATACTTCAACTGAATCGTATATGGCCAGCCAACACAACAGCAAAAACAAGAAATCCGAAAATTCTTTACCAAGTGCAAAAAAATGCAATATCATATAAATTGACATAAGTAAATCTGCTAATAAAAGCAAAATATATTCAGACACCAGACAATTTATAATCAAATTTTCGCCAAAAAAATAGTCCTAAGTATGAAACTGTAAGGAAAATAAATTTCGTCATATAAGTATATGTGTGTGTTTATATATTTGTGCTAATATATATATATATATATATGTGTGCGTGAGTATATATGTATGTGTGTGAACATGTGTGTGCATTTTTGTGTGTATGTGTGTGCGTAATTAGGCAGCAATAATTCACAAAAACACATTGCTTTAAATTCAACCAGCAAGACGTGTTTGTTTTGTTACTGTATTTTCAAATTTTCGAATAGCTGTTCGCAAATTCGGATGAAATTTGTGGGTTAAATGTTCAGACTTCAAAACTATATTCTGCTTTCATTTAAACTCTTTCGGCCGTTTTAGTCTTTACCAAGATATATATATATATACATATATATATATATTAGTCATCCACATACAAGCCCGTTTCGCTGTATCACAGCTCATCAGTGTGGCTAGACATATCCACTTGCTTCTGGCCGTGATCGAAACTCGACCGATTTGGTGTCAGTCGGAGTCTCTACTCCCTAATCCATCACCGAGTGAACTCAATTCATTTCTGAACAGTCACGCATTATAGCCGAAGTGAAAACTGTTTTCAAAATTTTCTTCTCCAGAGAGCTCAATCGTAAGGAGAGCATAATATATTAGTCATCCACATTTCGCTGTATCACAGCTCATCAGTGAGGCTAGACATATCCACTTGCTTCTGGTCGGGATATATATATATATATATATATATATATATATATATATATATATATATATATATACTAGCATTAAGTACCGGGCAACTTCATCCGTCTCAGTAGGATAAAATGGAGCTGAGTAAATGTTGGCGACTTGCTTTTGGGTTGGCTGCGTGAAAAGTATGTCCCCTTGAATAAATTTGCATGGGGTATGTAAGTTTCGAAACAAATCGGATGAAAAGTATGGAAGTGTATGTTCATACAAATTAGCAAGGATACACAGACGGATACACACATGTACACACACGCATACTGACGAACACACATCTTCAGTTATATATATATATATATATATGTGTGTGTGTGTGTGTGTGTGTGTGTGTGTGTGTGTGTGTGTGTGTGTGTGTGTGTGTGTGGAACTAAAAAAGGTAGGGGTTTTATGATTCAAAACATAATCATAGACTTTTAAACAAATATAATAGCCTAAACAATCCGTAACATCCTTAAAGAACTAATGATCACAGTATCAATAATTGCAATTGCCGAAAACTTATTGAGTGTCCATTAGTAAATAAATGTCTAACTGACTCTATAGTTTACCTATGTTCTATTTCTACCATAGAAAATCACACAGTAATAAAATATTATATCGAGTGTACCATGAATATTTTTAAGATCCGCCATTATTTTCACACTTTATCTTTTAATGGTAAAACTTACTGCTGTAGCACATCACTTTGTACTTATTATTGGCAGTTAACAGATGCCAGTAAAATCCTTTCCGTAAAATGGAAAATATTAAATAAACCGGAACTTGTAAATCTTTACATGAGCCATGTTTTCTATGTTTACAAGAAAAAATTCAAATTATCAAATTTCCAAAACCAAACTTACTCAATAAACGTAACGAACTTATTTCCAGTTGTCATCATCCTAATGTATAGTTATTTTTTTCTAATATAATATAACTAGACATCGATAATCTATCCCCTATCATATATTGATTGATTCTCCCATCTTCTGATAATTAATTTGTTTCGGTTTAATGGATAGATCATCCACTAAGTCGACAACATATGTTTGACGCGCAGTGTACCTCAGGCACAAAACCAAAAAGAATTTTCCTGTCTTTTTCTCTTGTTCACTCTTTTCAGTTGAATAATAAAGAAAATCCAGTCACAGTTTCACGATGACACGTGATAACTTTTCACATTTGCAAAAGTGCAACACACGCTTCTCTCAATTCTTTTCATAACTGGCATGCAAAATGTCTGGGTCTGAAGTCATTTTAAGTCTCTATCTCCCTTTAAACTTACAATCTAAATTCTCCTATACATCATGACATGCTGAAGCAAACCCTATAAAATACACCACCTTAACTGACGAGGTGCTAATAAGATATTACTGAAACACAATGGCTCTCTATGTTTTTATTATAAACTTATAATAAAAATATTACCATCGCTCATTTAGTAATGAATTAGAGCACTCTGGCTATTGGGCGGATATAATGACAATATACACGCTAAAAAGTTTGCCTTTTTCTACCGAACGCCCATAGCCCAGAGGTAGAATCGCCGACTGACGCCAATTCGGTCGGGTTTCAATCCTGGGTTAAAAGCAATCGGAGTCTAACTGTACTGATGAGCTGTGATACAGCGAAACAGATCTGTCTGCGGATGACTATATATATATATATATATATATATATATAATAAGAAAGTGAAAGACCAAGTTGTTTAAAATCCATTGTTCAAGCATTTACTTTTATAAAGATTGCTCAATACAGATTAGTGTTTAATATTGTAATTCTGTTATTACAGTAGTTTAGAAAAGTATTATGACTACAAAATCATGACGACAAAAATGAATGATTCAGAACAATACTATTCTTCTTCAAGTGATATGTTAAAATAAATGGTGAAAATGATTTAATTTGAAAATACACTCCCGATCAAAAATTTAAGACCACTTAAAAATCTTTAAAAACATTTTTTTTTTTACAGATAGATTTTAAACTCCTCCCACTTAAGGTTACCAATACTACAATCTAAAAGGTTATGGAAACAAAAAGCTACATTCCAAACATTTTATTTAGAAATTTACATTTTTATAAAATGAGGCAATTTACACATGATCAAAATTATAAGACCAGAGACAAAAATTCTACGAAATTGTACAAAAAGTGTATGAAAATATTCAACAACCAAATTTAATAATGAAGTCTACCTCCACTGCTTTTGATGACATCAAAAATTCTGTCGGGCATGCTAGAAATAAGCGTTTCCGTTAAGGTGTGGGGGATGTTGCTCCAGCTTCTGAAGATGGCTTCACAAATTTCATTTTTTGTTGAATATTGTTTGCCATTTCGATAAACATCTCTTATCATCCATCCCCAAACATTTTCAATTGGGTTCAAGTCCGGTGAGCATGCAGGATGTCCCAAGAGATGGACCCCATTTTCTTGTAGAAAGTTCAAGGTCCGTTTTGCAGCATGGATTGCAGCATTATCCTGTTGGAATAACCATCCATCCCCCCACAAACGATGGCCCTCCGTTATCAAAGATGCTTTTTGTAGCATGTTAACACAACCAGCCGCTCTCTGACGACCCTGCATCACCTGGAGCTCCATCGTCCCTCTGTAATAAAAGGCATCCCATACCATTAGGGACCCTCCACCACTATGACGTGCGGAGAAAATTTCAGGAGGCATGTTTTTGTTATACCAATATCGTTGGAAGCCATCAGGACCATCGAGATTTAATTTTTTCTCATCAGAAAACAGGACTTTCTTCCACTTCTCAACGTCCCATGTTTGGTATTCACGACCAAACTTTAAGCGGTTCAACTTGTGACGTGGAAGCAGCCGAAGAATTTGTTTACGCTTTTTATTTACCATGCCTTTTTGTCGTAAGTGTCGTCTGATGGTTACGGGACTGGAATCAGCATCTGTGACTGCCTTAATTTGACTAGAAGAAAGTCCCCCGTCTTTCATAACAACCCGTCTTATTCTCCTACTCAATGTAGGATAAATTTTTGGGGGCCTACCAGAGGATTTTGATTTTCCATAATTCTCACTGTTCTTTAGAAATTTGCAAATCACAGTTTTACTGCGATTTACCTGAGCTGCGATTGCCCGCTGTGACAAATCTTGCTTATGGAATTCTAGAATTCGAGAATGCTCAACTTTGGTAAGTTTGCTTGCTGTAGGCATGGTAACACTTTTACGCAGTGATTGCTAATCTCTAACTGAACTAAAAACATTGGAATTGCCATAGATCTAACAATTTATACTCCTGGTCTTATAATTTTGATATTGTGTAAATCGCCTCATTTTATAAAAATGTACATTTCTAAATAAAATGTTTGGAATGTAGCTTTTTGTTTCCATAACCTTTTAGATTGTAGTATTGGTAACCTTAACTGGGAGGAGTTTAAAATCTATCCATTAAAAAAAAATTGTTTTTAAAGATTTTTAAGTGGTCTTAAATATTTGATCAGGAGTGTGTAAGATGAATTCATGGTTATTCAGAAACTTAGGAAAAGGTCGTTGGAGAAAATGCTTTTGATGTGTCAATATTTTTTACTAAAATATAAGAATTAGGTAACTATGGAGATTTAAGATCTAGGTCACGGAAGTAAGCGGGATGGTCTGGTGTCTAGACATGTCACTTTTCAATTTTGTCTGGATATGATACATAGTGGGACCCAAATTACAATTACAGGTTAGGTTTTCGGTTTTTTTTTTATTAAAAATATTTTTTACTACCTTATCAGTAAAGGGGTTGGAATGTTTAGGTTAGAATTATGATTAAATAATTATGATATATTTAAGTATATTGTAGTTAGAAAAACAATGAAGTATTGTGGGGGTCATTTATTTTAGAAAAGGACTTTTTATTTTTTAGTGATGTTGAAGCATAATTTATAAATGAAACATTGTAATTAATTAAATTTTAATGAAAATTATTTTGTTTTAGTAAGGTACATAGTGAGACCACACATTATTCAAATTTATAAACAATAATTTTTAACAGCAGGTTGAATTTTTTTATTACTATTTCATAAGTAGAGGGACTGGAATGTTTAAGTTAGAATTAGGATTACATAATTATTTATCATAGTTAAGAAAACTAATTAATTATTGTGTCAGTCATTTATTTTACTAAAATAATTTTTAATTTTTAAGTTATATTGGAGCGTAAGTTATAAATAATTATTGTAATTTTTTCAATTTTAAAAGAGAATTATTTTGTTTGGGTAAGATACATTGTGGAACCATACATTTTTTAAATGTGCCGACAAAAATTATCAACAGCAGGCGTAGATATCAGAGTTTTTGTTTTTTTTAATTAGATTTTATACTACAAAATTTTTATGTATGGCTGATAAGGCCTTTTCATCTTGGCGCTGGAATTCGCCACATATCATTTAAACTTAACTAAGGATGAACATGGATACCTCGGCGTGGTGTAATGGTTATCAAGCTCGTCTCTCTAGAATCATTATAAGTGAGTTCGATCCTCACTGGGTACACCCTACTTTCGGCCGTGTGTCACGTCTAAGCTACGCTTAGAAAATCACCTTCCTCCAGGTTGGGCGCGGAGCTAACAACCCTGACCTATAAAAACAGTTTGTTACGGAAACAGAAAAAACGCTGCCCTACACACCATTAGGTGTAAGTTTAAGGATGAACATAATAATATAATACCCACCAAGACCTATACAATCTCACTGCACACCATGACACAAACACTCATGACATAGGGTTATATAAGGATGATGGACTTACGATAGTACAAAATTCCATACATTTTAAAACCGATAAAATAAGCAAACTGATCCATAGAGAATTCAAAAGTTTGAACCTAAAAGAAATAATCATTAATTTCAAATACTAAACTTCCTTGTAACACTAGACTTAGTAAATGATTCTTATCAACCATTAAAACCGAATATCCATTATACAACCACACAAAGTTTAATCACACCCAAACTATAAACAAACATATACCCTCCTCCATAGAATATAAAATTAGTAAAAACTCTTCCAGTGATGAAGTATTTTATAAACATAAAGGAATTTTTTTAATAATACCCTAAAGAATAGTGGCTTCAAAAACCAGTATATTAAATACATAAAAAAATATAACTATAACGGGAAAAATAAAAATAGAAAAATAATTTGGGAAACACCCACTTTTAACCAAATGGTTAGCACCAAGTTAGGGCTGAAGTTTCTCAATTTAATTAAAGAAATATTTCCCGAATAATAACCCTTTAAGTAGAATTTCTAATAAAATACCCTTAGATTAAATTATAGTTGTACAAATAATCTAGAAAAAATCATTAAAAACATAATAATAAAATCTTAAATCAGCACGTAGACCAACGAAACAATAACTATCCAAATAAAGAAGATAACAATAATACAAACTTATGTGATTGTCGAAATCCTAACAATTGCCCACTGGAAAATTGGTGTCTAACAAATTATATTGTGTACCAATGTCATATAACATCAAATGTCAAATGATATTAGTAGAAAATAATCGTATTTGAAGTAACCACCACCTTTTTATTTTAAACAGTGTGTATTACATCATTTTGGTTTGTGCATCAGAGAAATCTTGATAATGAATATGTATTATCTAGCAGGGAGCGAACTTGCGTCTCTTCCTTTTGTAGAGAAAACAGGCTGTAAGTGTTTGACAGTGTACTTCCAGGTGTCCTATCTGAAATCCTCCATGAATGACGTATTCATTTGAAGACAGTACTCGGGGAGATATAGATCTTGACGAATATTTAAAATTTCTATCGATTTTTCTTCTTTTTTTTTTTTTTTTTTTTGCTTAGGCGGCACATTTTTTTCTGCGTGCCTCAGTATAGATAATGTAATTAGTGAAATCTCCTGGTACATAAGTTTATACTTTGTCACACACACACACACACACACACACACACACACACACACACACACATATAAACATATATATATATATATATATATTGCTTTTTCCGTTTTTACTTATGAAAATGTTTTTAATATAAAGTTAAGCATTTTTATATGAACAAGGACAGATATAATATTTTCTCTAAAATATCTCGATTGAAAAAGAAAAAAAACCTTTATGATGTCAAAATCAATTTTACTGCTTTTTTATGATGCATAATCGTCGAATTCCTCTCAAGACACTAAAATAAGCTGAAATCATGTTAACTATCATATTACAATTCTGCTTGTCCCTTAGTTTCTCGCTTAGTTAGCTAATTAGGTAGGTAGGTACGTACGTACGTACGTAGGTAACATGACCCTGCCAATTCTGTTTTGATCACGAGACAAGTCGGAAAATGACGTATTAAAGCTGCCCTTTGGTTTCAGTGAAAGAAAGAAGGCGGACCTGAAGTAGACTACCACAACGTTTATTTTCGTTGTTTTTCATTTTTGTTTACTTTTTCAGTGCAGTCCTATCGATTACCACCTCTGCTTTACAACTGACTAAAAAATTTGAAAACTTTCAATATTTAAACATTTTCTGGGGGGATCAGTTTCTCATACAACGTTATAGTAAAGCGACCCTCCATTTTAAAACCAGTATGCATTACCGCCACCTGTAAATGTGTTCATTATCAATTTTTTTGGATTTTTTTAACTTAAACTTTACGAATGACAAAAAAAAAATTGTAGAAATTTCAACATTTCAACATTTTTTTTTTTTTTGGTGGGGGGAGCAGTTTCTCATACAACCTTATAGTGAGTGGATTGAAATGGAGGATCGATTTACTATAAAGTTACAAAACTGAAACCCCCACCTAATCAGAAAGTTTAAGTAAAAATCGATAGGACTGCGCTGAAAAAAGTAAAAAAATTGCAAAGCAACGAAAATAAACGCGGTGGTAGTCTACTTCAGGTCCGCCAGAAAGAAAGATCAATAAGTTGGAGGAGATTTTATGACAATCATACATTTTATGTCTTCTGAAGTGAAATAGAAATGGGGCGTAAGAGAAGGGTTTGTCTTTTCACCGGATCTATTCAATTTGTACTGCGAGGACTATTCTGAGGACCCGAGATGTTATGCCAGGATACGTCATCGGAGGCCTCAATAAGATACGCAGACAATACAATGCTGATAGCAGACACGGAAAAGAAACTACAAACCTCCTACAGAAGGTAGCTGAAGAGAGAAACAAGAAAAGACTACGAATAAACTTCAAGAAAACCGAATGCATGATCATCAGCAAAAAAGAGCAGCCCAAAATGCCAAAAAAGGTGAGGGATACTAAAATCAATCAGATACAAAAATTTAAATACCTGGGAAGTGTTCTAACAGAAGACGGAAAGTGCAACACTGAGATTCAAAAGCGAATTGGCATGGCGAAGGACGCACTTCAGAAGCTGAGTAGAGTATTAAGAGACGAGAAAATTTCATTAGAAACAAAGAAGAGAGTACTGGATTGCTATGTGTTGTCAGTTCTTCAATATGGCAGTGAATGCTGGACAATATCATCAAAGATGAAGGAAAAATTTGAAGCAGCTGAAATGTGGCTCTACAGAAGTATACTCGATATAAAGTGGGGGATCAATTCCATATTACAATCAATATATAAACTCTAACCCCTTACTTTGTGGTCATAGCAGTTTCTATACATTTATATTACTGAGATCCAAAAGCACAAGGATGCATTCCAGAAGCTGAGTAAAGTATTATGAAACAGGACAATTTCATAGAAACAAGGAAGAGAGTACTGGATTGCTATGTGATGTCAGTTCTTCAATATGGCAGTGAATGCTGGACAATATCATCAATGATGAAGGAAAAACTTGAAGCAACTGAAATGTGGGTCTACAGAAGGATGCTGCGGATATTGTGAACCGATCACGGGAGCAATGATGAGGTTTTGGAAAGGATGAAAACGAAAAAAATAATACTGAGCATCAGGAAAAGACATCTAAAGTTCATGGGACATGCAGTGAGGAAGGAAGACTTGGAGAATCTGATACTCACAGGCCAGATAGAAGGAAAGATAGACAGGGGAAAACAGCGTGTAACGTACTTGACTTGCCCGAGCAGGTGGATTGCAGAACGGGTTTGCGTGATGTAACAGGAGAAAGCGAGCTGATAGCCACCTGGGATAGAGAGACGTGGAAGGACATGATCCCTTACGCCCTGAAGAGTTTGTCTCACATAGATGTAGAAGAAGTGTAATAGAAAATTTGCTAGTTTCAATTCTTTTCATTTGTACTCCCTTACTTCTTAAAAAATGAACTGCATCTATATTTATGATTGTTATTTAAATTTTCGTCATAATCTTATTCAGTCATTAACTAAGGAATTATGATTGATCAGAATATTCAAATAAGAAAACCGTGAAAGTTTCAGTGTTTTTTTCTAGTTATTGTTAATCTTAAGGATTTCTTTTCCGCCCGTATAATCTAGTAACTCAAACTGCTTATCTAATTATTCGCTTATAGTAAGTTAAGTACCATAAGTGATGACGCTTAGGTGATCGTGTCTCAGAGATATGACAAACTGGGTAGGATATTTCCCCACAGTAGGTTGCCATTGTTTTCTGTGGTAGACTGGTTGCCAACCAAGGCTATAGAATTGTTATGTCGTGAGTAAGAATAAATGACTCAACAACAGGAAATAAAAGTATTTACAAAGGTTATTAGTATCCAATACAAGAATAAGGGTTAATTGTCTCAACCGTCGTAAGACGTAGTATGAGCAATGGGTACTTCCGGGTCGTCACCGGAAGTCTACGACTGACTTGTCGATCGGCTTCTCGGCACACTCTCCTATGTAGATGCCACCATTACTTTACATAGTAATGGAATAGTCTATTATAGCCAAATAGGCGCGGGCGTCCCAACAAGAATCTACTCTTTTATGTTATTTAATCCATAGCTGGAGGCAGAAGAGACAGATTAATACATTCCCCAAGGTTATTTGTGGGTAAGTGAATGCGACGAATTCAACTAGAATTCGAACTCGGCTGTCCGATTTCTTGTTGGAAGCCGATATTTACTGCACCACAGCGGAAATTCGAGTTCAACCCAGTTTTAACTGAACTTGCGAGGCTATTTTAGTTTTAATTTTACTTCTAAGTTCCCCCAACAGCTTCTGAGGAGTTGTGAAATTAATCAAGAGTCGTAGAAACAATCACTTTCTTTCCTATCTTACATCTGTTATTATACCACTTAGATACTTGAAACTGGAGATCTGATAAGTAAACAGCACCTTCCCATTTAGCTGAAATCAGTAAAGTCGAGATAAGTTCTGATATCAATGTCAAAAATTCATGTCATATTTTGTGTTCTACAGGATAGCCTCCTAGTAACCAGGTACAGATCTGCGCCTTTACTAGATATCAGTCGCTGACACTAACTTGTAAACAAATGATCGGGATAATCTCCTAGTGACCAGGTGCAGATCCGCGCCTTTACTAGGTATCAATTGCTGACACCAAACACTAACTTGCAAACAAATGATTGATCCAACTGTGCTCAGCATCCAGGAGAAGCTGGATGGCAGGTTGATATATAAATACCCACTAAAAGTAACCGTTTATCACTGATCAAACAATTTTTTTCTCTGTATTTGCATACAGTAAATCGGCCTCTCTTCAGTATATGTGGTGATTTTCTAAGCGTAGCTTAAATCTGACAGAATTCGGAAAGTATGGGGCAGCTAGTGAGAATTGAAATCACTACTCAGTCGAAATTGTTCTAGCGAGACAAACTTGTTAGCCATTACACTATGTCAAATTATCTCTCTCCTCAGTTATATGACTTGTTTTGAATGTTCACATACCCCCACATTTCCGAAGGTACATCTGAATTTCTTTGGTGTTGGACTTCATTGATTTTCCAGCATCATATCTGATGATGTTGTCATTTCGCTACAACAATGGTTTCCAACCTTTTTGTCCTGTTACCCCTTTTCCAGTCACTCATTTACTTGTGTACCCCCTGTGGACACTCTGTGGACCCCTACAACGGAATAAGTTAAACCAGCAAAAACAAAAGATTTTTCTGTAAAAAAAAATATATTCATGTAAAATTCCCTGCGTTATTATGTGGATTAAGCTTTAAACTTACTCATATAAAATCAAAAAACATTTTCATTCTGCCCTCCTTTATTTAAGTAAAACACCTAGTAAAAATGTTATGTTAACGTTGTTATAGTTGTAGGTATTGGACACAAAAACTATTTTTTATAAAACTGTCTTTATTTTTTAGCTTACCAGCGAATGTATGAATAAAAAATCATAAAACCTGTATAAAGGAGACGCATATATGAAAAAAAAAACACTAAAAAATCCCAAAACAAAAGTGAATGAAACTTTTTATTTATTGAAAATAGTATTTTACTCTATATTTCTCAATGGGACTTTTGTGGTTGTTTTTGAGCAATCAGCTCATGATTCCTTGGTTTAGTAGTGGCCAGTTTCTTTCTTGATTTTGTTTTTATTGTAAGTAATCCAGAATTGAATTCCTTGCATTCACTTACGCGCAAATACTCTTAGGAAAGGTATTAATTCATCTATTCCTTCCAGTTATGGGTTAAATAACAGGACAGATTGGGTTCTATAGCCTTGGTCGTCAACCACTCTACCGCAGAAAGCAATGGCAACCAACTGCGGAATAATCTTCTGCCCAGTCAGTCATGTCTCTTTCGAGACATGATCGCCCAAAGCGTGTATCGCGTATGACACTTAACTGACTGACTGAATATAATAGTTGAAAACATGATTAAGGCTTCTACTTGGCATAAAGTGGGGGATCGGTTTTATATTGTTATGAAGTAATAAACCGATCCCCCACTTATTAGTACTTAATAATATAGTACATCTCTTCCCTCTCTATCTATTAGTCAAATAATAAGACAGACTGAGTTCTATAGCCTTGGTTGGCAACCAGTCTACCGCAGAAAGCAATGGCAACCTACTGCTGGATAATCTTCTGCCCAGTCAGTCATGTCTGTTTCGAGACATGATCGCCCAAGCGTGTATCACGTATGGCACTTAACTGACTGACTGAATCCAGAAAACCCACTTTCACACAGGTAGGTTGAAGAGAAAGGAAAAAGAACTTGTATTATTCGAATGATATACATCACTTAGTTTCTGTGCAGCCTCTGCTCCAACAACCAACTTAGCAATTTCTTTTGTACATTAGAATCTTTTAGACCCCTTGAAATTCTTTCATGGACCCCTAGGGATCCATGTACCCCTGGTTGCGCTACAAGAAATTTGGGATTCTTATAGTGCTCAAAGGTTTAGCATTTTTCATCTTATTATTTGATACAATTGAAATAAGGTTTCCAGTTTCATCCGAACCTTATGCACAAAATATTTCGTACCATTTAGAAAGTTGGCAATGTCTAAATCACTGTACTCCGCACATATTGTAACAACAAGCGCATTGTCTTTCCACTTTTTGTGTTTGCATTATATCTGCGGTAAGTGATCTGAAAGAAATAAAATATTTTAATCAGTTTTAAGGTAATTGTTGTGGGATCTCGTATTTTTCTATGATAATGGACTCGACTTGAGTATACATATACTCCTGGCATAGTACATATACTCCTGGCATAGACATTGTCCGAGTACTGTAATAGGTCCGTAAGTTACCGAGAGATACCGAAGTTACACAGAGAATACCGCGTCAGTAGTCATAGGAGCTCTGAGCTTCACTCAGATAAAATAGTATTCCACGGACATACTAATTTCCAGAATGGCTTCACTTCAAAGACTTATATATATATATATTCCTTACTAATCGTATTCCTAGATTACTAACCTGCGTTCCAGTTTGTATCTTTACGTGAAATATAATTTATTTTTCTATCTCAAATATCTGTTTTGTTGTTCATTATTTTGTGTGGTTCCTCACCCGGAATCCACAACAGTAATAATATATTGATGTCCTCAAAAGGTTTTCGCAACCTTCACATGAGGTGAAATAATCCACTCGCTTGGTCATTGTGAATGCAATGATCAGACAATACACAAGCTTACATAACCGCGACTCACTGCCAACTGAGAAACCCCACAAGGTTGTGTCTATTTACATATTCTCAATAACTTTCCTTCTATTAATGTACCAAGGCCGCACAACCTGTTCTTGAGATTTTCAAAACAGCTGGATGAATTCCAGATTGACATCGTAAAAGCGACTCCATCTTGTCTTAACTGAGGTAAGAAATGGAAGGTGAGAGAACTGGGTTGCGAAATGGTTGCCTTATCTTCTGCAACCTCAAGGGAATGTCGACAGATTTCAAGAATTATTAAACATGTCTCATTAGTAATTAAATTATCTCGCTTGGTCTTCACCTGTATCTAGAGTTTCGTCTGCACCATCCAAAGAACATGAGATGTCATTACAGATTTGGCAAATTCGTGTTCTCTTGACGACAAAAAAGAATTAAAATAAAATAAGCAATATTTAAATGATATATTTAAAATAAGTATAAAATGTTTTAGACATTTTTCCTTAATTTACTTTATGAATATCGTTGCTACCATGGGAGTTTGAACCCTTATATAATGTTATCTGTATTTTTTAAATACTGTTAAAAATTGCTATATAAGACTGTCCATTTCACCCCAAGTAAGGCAATAAAGCTAATAAGGATGCAAGAGAAGGGGTACAAAATGTTGTATCGCCTGAGGTGGTAGAACGGTACCCAGAAGATGTATGCTGAGTACCTACAGCGCAATATCTATTCTTCTTCTATGTGCCCTGGCCTTTCAGGAGCTAGGCGATCATGGCTTTCCACGTCGCACTATTCCTGGTGGCTCTTAGTATGTTTTCTCCTGCTACACCACGCAAGCCCCATTCCGTCATCCACCCGCTCAGGCTCTACAAATATGTTATCCGCTGCTTTCCACTGTCTCCTTCTATCTGGCCTGTCAGTATAAGGTTCTCCAAGCCTTCCTTCCACATTGCATGTGCCAGAAACTTCAGTTGTATCTTCCTGATGCTCACTATTAATTTTCTTTTCGTTGCCTTTTGTCCAAAACCTCATCATTGCTCACATGCTCGGTCTATGATATCCGCAGCATCCTTCTGTAGAACTACATTTCCGCTGCTTCAAGTTTTTTCCTTCATCTTCGATAATATTTTCCAACATTTACTGCCGTATTGAAGAACTGACATCACATAGCAATCTAACACTCTCTTCTTTGTTTCTAGGGAAATTTTCCTGTGTCTTAGTTTTTTACTTAGCTTCTGGAACGCGTCTTTCGCCATGCCGATTCGCCTTTGGATCTCTGTGTCGCACTTTCCATCTCCTGTTAGAATAATTCCTAGGTATTTAAGTTTTTGTACTTGCTTGATTTTAATATACCCCACCTGTATTTGGCATTTTGAGTTGCTCTTTTTGCTGATGACCATGCATTCGGTTTTCTTGCAGTTTATTTGTAGTCCTTATGCCATATTGTAGAACTGACATAGAAGTTAGGTTGCCATATTATTTCTGTTCATAGATTATTGTCCAGCATTCACTGCCATATTGAAGAACTGACAACACATAGCAATTCAGTACTCTCTTCTTTGTTTCTAGTGACATTTTCCTGTTTCTTAATAGTTTACTTAACTTCTGGAATGCATCCTCGTGCTTTCGGATCTCAAGAATATAAATGTATAGAAACTGTTGTGACCACAAAGTGAGGGGTCTGTTTAAATTTTGATTGTAATATGGAACTGATCCCCGACTTTATATCCAGTATATTCTGTAGAACCACAATTCAGTTACTTCAAGTTTTTCCTTCATCTTCGAAGATATTGTCCAGCATTCACTGCCATATTGAAGAACTAACATCACATAGCAATCCAGTACTCTCTTCTTTGTTTCTAGCGAAATTGCCCTGTTTTTTTAATACTTTACGCAACTTCTGGAATGCTTTCTTCGTTATGCCAATTCGCCTTTGGATCTCTGTGTCGCACTTTCCGTCGTCTGTTAGAAAACTTACCAGGTATTTAAATTTTTGTACCTGCTTGATTTTAGTACCCCCCACCTGTATTTGGCATTTTGGGCTGCTCTTTTTGCTGATGACAATGTATTCAGTTTTCTAAGGGATATTAATACAAATAGGACAAACACCAGAAGACAGAATAACAAATAGTAATAGGGAGAAGAGGTTACGTCGTTAGAGTCACAGAGAGCACAATCCGATATTAATCGTTAATGACACTCCGAAACCATCAACCACCTCCCCACCAAGGTCATTTAAGTGGGAACATTGAGCCCTTAGGATCAGACAAAAATTCTTTTCTGTTTTTCCCCAGACGATACTACCCTTCAATGGAACCTTTCTGGGTTCCGCCCCGCTCGAAGGCAGAGCGTCCGACAAAGAGAACGACGGACGAACGAAGTCGATCAATTCAGCATGTCAATGACAATCCAAAGGCATCCACCATCTCCCCACATAAGCGGATGTCTGAGGCAGATGCGGCACAAGACCATTTAAGTGAGAACACCGTCATAAACTCGGACAAAAATTCTTGTCTGCCTTTCCCCAGACGAGACTCCACCCCACGACGGAGATTCACAAAGGCATGCAGTTCTACAAAAAGAACGACCGACGCACGCATTTAATCTCTTCAGAATGTCAATGACACTCCTAAATCTCAGACTACTATTAGTTTTTATTTTTATAGCTAACACAGTTCACACACCATTCAAGAGAGCACCAGAGGGTTGCTAGCTGCTCTACAACAGACAGAGAATAAGAAAACTTCATTTAGGAGAAGAGAGGAAAAGGACAATAAAGGAACATTTTTCTGCAAAACAAGATAAAAATGTACATTTCATTTAAGTTGTTTAATATTGTATGTGTCAAGCAAACAAGAAACTAGAAGTGCAAAAGAATAAGGCGAGAAGTGCAAAAGAATAAGGCGAGGAGTGCAAAAGAATAAGGCGAGGAGTGCAAAAGAATATGGCGAGAAGTGCAAAAGAATAAGGCGAGAAGTGCAAAAGAATAAGGCGAGAAGTGCAAAAGAATAAGGCGAGAAGTGCAAAAGAATATGGCGAGAAGTGCAAAAGAATATGGCGAGAAGTGCAAAAGAATAAGGCGAGAAGTGCAAAAGAATAAGGCGAGAAGTGCAATAGAATAAGGCGAGAAGTGCAAAAGAATAAGGCGAGAAGTGCAAAAGAAGACGCTATCAGAATAGAACTTATAGTTATATATAATTATTTCTGCTGTAAAATGGTGACAACCAAGTTGCCAATCGAGTAGTACACTTGAATGCATCCAGTCGTGATACCAGGGATGAAAGCACATTAGAACAACTGATATGGAAATATTTATAGAGAAAACAGAGGACAGCTAGATCACGGTGGTCGGTAAACCACTGGAACGAGGAAAAGGACAAAAATGGAACAGGATTCAGGAAAACAGAAGATGTCACGCTCATGGAGAGAGAGACATTAACAAGGCAGTGTCGGCACAGTTTATTCTCTTTACTACAAGCTATTAAGCTTTACTGCCAGTTATGAAAGCTCTTAGCGCGTGTTTGAGCTTTTACAGTGCCTTATTAATTTTTTTTTGCAATAATTATGTTGTAAGGTAGTGATATATATATATATATATACTCTATCATAATAAAGACCGTTTTGTATTTATTTGTATATATAATTCCATTCTTTGATCACATAAATAATATATACGCCGCGCAACGAAACGTTTCAATGGGCTCAGTTCTTCAGCAATTTATACATGGCCAACCTAGAAAATAATATATTTAGCACTACTAAAAACCCTCCATCTACATACGATATGTAGATGATATTCTCATGTTAGTTAAAAAAACATAAAAGAAATAATAGAACTCCAAAAACTTTTTTAAAACTCTATCCTCAAGTTCACATACGAACTTAAGAAACAAAAGATAACAAAATCCCTTTTCTTGATCCATTTTAATAGACCCAAACATTAGCACATTTGCTACCCCTCCATATAAAAAACAACCAGCCAAAACTCTTGAATTTTCAGTTATAAAAATGAATGCCCTAACTACTACGAAATAGAACTTACTAGCAGTATAGTCCGGCGTTGCTCGGGTGTAATGAAAGCTTTAAAACTAATCCATGGTCATGGAGCTCAGACTCAGCCTAAAGAATATTTGTGTGAAGTTTGGTGAGAATCGGATAAAAATTGTGGATTTGTATAAAGGGCATACAGACAGATAAAGAGACACACACACAAACATCTTGCCTTTTATATATATATATATATATATATATATATATATATATATATATATATGCATTATCGATTTTCTGCACTATTGTAAGAACTGCAACCTTGAAACTTCTGAATATCGTTTCTTATGTCTTTGTCTATTAGTGTATCAAATTTGATTAAAATCGGTCCACTCCTATCACCTGATTTTTTCGATTATCAATTTTCGATATTTATCGGGGGTACCTCGACACAAAACCTAGCTAAGAACACTCACAGACTCCTATTGTACAACTGTGTAAATCTTCAAGAACATCGGTTCAGCCGTTTCGGAGTCTATAGATAACGGATACACACACACAGACACACACACACACACACAGAGAGACAAAGTTCCATTTATAAATAAGTTTAGATAAACAATTTAATTAACAGAGCACATATTAAATCCTCTACAAAAATGACCTTTACTCTGAACTAAAAAATATTAAGCAGACTCATTAATAATGACTTCCTAAACTATACTGTCGATTAACAAATATGACGATATTTCAAAAACTTCAACACACATCAAACAAAATATGGTACTTTCACAAATTACCCTAAACATATCAAACTCTTTTATTGCAACCGAATGCACGATAACTACAACTAGGATCAAAAAATCATAAAAATCTCATACGTACTAATCTATCTCCAGTTGGTGAAAACCAAACTTAATAATATATTATAAAAAATACAATACTACTAATTTAATTATCCGTAATAACACCTCCACACCAACTGATGTATTACGTAAAACCAACAGTATATATCAATTCAAATGATCCTTGGCAGAATGTATCTCCGACAAAAAAATAAATATATATGTTAGATTTACTACGTCTACATTAAGAAAACGTCTTGCATTACACATGTCTGACCATTCGTCCATCTCTAGACATCTACAACAATATTCCTGTCTGCATTCACAATATAAAAATAATAATCGATAATACAAATATCCTAAACCAAAAAACAACAAAATCAAACTACAGATCCTTGAGGCAATATTCATTAAAAACTTAAGCCGTCAATTAATAGAATTAGCTATGAATACTGTAGTAATGTTCCAAAGTTTTTATGAAAAAAAAAAGTTTTTCACGCTTTATAACGTGCATGACTATGACATTACAACATAAAATAATTCCATTGTAGATAATTTTAATTTAATTTTAATTTTTCTAAAGAACGCAAAGCAATTTGTCAACCCTCATATTTGAAGCCAGAAGAAAATTTACAGTAATTTTTAGCAACAAAGTTTTGCGAGTATTTTTTGTTACCTCAACATACACCCATGAAGATGATCTCGGAAGGAGATTGAACGTACTTGGGAATATCGAGAAATGAACAATAAAATCAACTGTCAAAGTTACAGCGCATTTCTTACATCTTTCTATTATAATAAGCGAAAAGTTATCCGTGAGTACAAATGGATTTTATCAAAAATAAGTAGACACAATGTTCGAAATTTATTTAATCTGACATATATATATGTGTGTGTGTGTGTGTGTGTGTGTGTGTGTGTGTGTGTGTGTGTGTGTGCAAATATCTCTCCTGTCACGCTCAAGGGTTTGAATAATTTTTTGTTTGTTTTTTTTTCTTATGTCTTAATGTAAGATACTCAATAGTTGTTTTTTTAATCGTTTCACCCCAAACAAGGCGGTACCGCCACTGATGCGCAGGGGCTACATAAGAAAGTAATAGTTTAGTCAGGAGGAGAGTGAACAGAAAAACGAACCAGTTACAGGGTGTGTCAGAGAAAGGGTGATAGAAGGATGAGAATGCTGATGTGAAGAGAATTGCGAAAGTAGAGAGAAAGGAAAAGAACAAGATATACGGGGTGATGTAGAAAGAACTGGAGTCAAGTGGATAAGAGATGGGTATTGACATTGCATTTAAATTCCTGACAGTTGCAAAGGCAGAGAGAAAGGAAAAGAACAAGATATACGGGGTGATGTAGAAAGAACTGGAGTCAAGTGGATAAGAGATGGGTATTGACATTGCATTTAAATTCCTGACAGTTGCAAAGGCAGAGAGAAAGGAAAAGAACAAGATAGAACAAGATATACGGGGTGATGTAGAAAGAATTGGAGTCAAGTGGACAAGAGATGGGTATTGACATTGCTTTTAAATTCCTGGAAGTTGTAGCCGTCAGGAAAGCAAGTGTATGGAGGGGATTTCCACAGGCGGGATATGCGGGAAAAGAAGCTGATGGAGTAGAATTGTCGGCTGCATTTCAATATATATGCTGTCGTCATTTTAGACAGTTTTTCGATATAAATATCTGATATATCCCGAAAAGGAATACAGTATAAAATGATCAGTTGAAGAATGGAACTCCACACCAGGAATAAGAAATACAGATTTATTGTACTAAGGTACAGTTAATAATACACATATAGGCAAGCCATGGGTTGGAGTGGTATCGACTATCGAAATGTGAATGCCTTCGCCTAAGACCTTCCCGTATTTACTAGCCTTCCCACGAAAGGCCAGATGTGACACATGGTCATTTTATAGTGTCTATTTTTCCCCAGTCGTGGTTCTACCCTTCGGCGGAACCACGACTGGGTTTGTGCTCTCTGCTCGGAAGCAGAGAGCGCCCTCTACCCGAAAGCAGAGTGCTGACAGTGTCATAGAAAAGTTAGGCGAATGTCTAAGACCTTTCTGTATTTACTAGCCTTCCCACGCAAGGCCGGATGAGACACATGGTCATTTTATAGTGGGCATTCCCGGCCATATAGCCGGGCCAAAAAATCTCTGTCTATTTTTCCCCAGTCGTGATTCTACCCTTCGGCAGAACCACGACTGGGTTTGTGCTCTCTGCTCGGAAGCAGAGAGCTGACAGTGTCATAGAGCAGTCAGGCGAATGCCTAAGACCTTTCCCGTATTTACTAGCCTTCCCACGCAAGGTCAGATGTGACACATGGTCATTTTATAGTGGGTAATCCCGGCCATATAGCCGGGCCAAAAAATCTCTGTCTATTTTTCCCCAGTTGTGGTTCTACCCTTCGGCGGAACCACGACTGGGTTTGTGCTCTCTGCTCGGAAGCAGAGAGCTGACAGTGTCATAGAGCAGTCAGGCGAATGCCTAAGACCTTTCTGTATTTACTAGCCTTCCCACGCAAGGCCGGATGTGACACATGGTCATTTTATAGCGGGTATTCCCGGCCATATAGCCGGGCCAAAAAATCTTTGTTTATTTTTCCCCAGTCGTGGATCTACCCTTCGGCGGTACCACGACTGGGTTTGTGCTCTCTGCTCGGAAGCAGAGAGCTGACAGTGTCATAGAGCAGTCAGGCGAATGCCTGAGAGCTTTCTGTATTTACTAGCCTTCCCACGCAAGGCCGGATGTGACACATGGTCATTTTATAGTGGGCATTCCCAGCCATATAGCCGGGCCAAAAAATCTCTGTCTATTTTTCCCCAGTCGTGATTCTACCCTTCGGCGGAACCACGACTGGGTTTGTGCTCTCTGCTCGGAAGCAGAGAGCTGACAGTGCCATAGAGCAGTCAGGCGAATGCCTGGGAGCTTTCTGTCTTCGTACCGCTCGTTACCGTCTTTTATAAAGTAGAGCATTTTATTCACGGGGATGGCAGAATGTTCCACTATAACAATATCTTAACGTCATTTTTTGACGGCACGAGGCTGCTCGTTAAAAGAACAATGTCTAATAGTTTTTCGTCAGCTCTTGAGAAAAAGAGAATGCATGAATACTTTATTCAAATTATAAAAATTGTTTTTAAAACAATATAAATTACCAAAGTAGTATACAATAATAGCAGAGAGAAAAAAAAACACCATGTGAAAAAACATTTTTGCAGGCTCGATTATTAATCTTTTTGAATGCATTTAAGAGTGCATAAGGCTTACATCATTCTACTGCACTCGATATATTTCTTTTATTTTTTAAAGTGTTGTTTTTTGTTGTTGTTGTTGTTGTTTTTGCAATGTTTTAATCTACTTCTTAAAATTCACTTAATTTTCTTTCCAAACCTTCCACTCCTGATGATGACTCTAAGATGAATGATTGAAACAACAGAACATTAATTTTGGTCAATTTATCCATACAAAAAAAAAAAGTAAAAACACACACTTGTGCAAAAAATATTAAAAAATGAGGAAAAAATAGTTCATTAAATTTAATAAAGATAAAATTTATAATGTTTTGTAATATATGTTTTAATTGCCCAAATATTTTTCCCCAGTCATGGTTCTACCCTTCGGCGGAACCACGACTGGGTTTGTGCTCTCTGCTCGGAAGCAGAGGACGCCCTCTCCCCGAAGGAAGAGAGCTGACAGTGTCATAGAGCAGTCAGGCGAATGCCTAAGACCTTTCCGTATTTACTAGCCATCCCACGCAAGGCCAGATGTGACACATGGTCATTTTATAGTGGGTATTCCCGGCCATATAGCCGGGCAAAAAAATCTCTGTCTATTTTTCCCCAGTCGTGATTCTACCCTTCGGCGGAACCACGACTGGGTTTGTGCTCTCTGCTCGGAAGCAGAGGGCGCCCTCTCCCCGAAGGAAGAGAGCTGACAGTGTCATAGAGCAGTCAGGCGAATGCCTAAGACCTTTCCGTATTTACTAGCCATCCCACGCAAGGCCAGATGTGACACATGGTCATTTTATAGTGGGTATTCCCGGCCATATAGCCGGGCAAAAAAATCTCTGTCTATTTTTCCCCAGTCGTGGTTCTACCCTTCGGCGGAACCACGACTGGGTTTGTGCTCTCTGCTCGGAAGCAGAGAGCGCCCTCTACCCGAAGGCATTGAATGATTGAAACAGAACATTAAATTTGGTCAATTTATCCATACAAAAAAAAAGTAAAAACACACACTTGTGCAAAAAATATTAAAAAATGAGGAAAAAATAGTTCATTAAATTTAATAAAGATGAAATTTATAATGTTTTGTAATATATGTTTTAATTGCCCAAATATACAAAATTAAAATTAAATTCATTATCGCATTTACTCTTGACTTGAATTTGTAAATCCATGCATAATTCTTCTCTGTTTTTATTAGAATTTCTAATGCTAGGTCTGCTCCAAGGAAATTAGTTTCACATTGCTCTGCCAGAATGTCCTTTCGCCATTATCCATCTTGCACGTCTATAAATCTACCACTCGTCCGGGCATTGCATATTGCTGTCACATACCGTCTGGTACTCCTGCTATTCCCCGACTTGGAACTACAAACCGGGGAGCCGTGTTCGAATTCTAGTTGAATATATGGCATTCACTTACGCACAAATACTCATGGGAAAGGTATTAATCCGTCTATTCCTCCCAGTTATGGGTTAAATAATAGGATAGATTGGGTTCTATAGCCTTGGCTGGCAACCAGTCCACCGCAGAAAGCAATGACAACCTACTGCAGGATAATCTTCTGCCCAGTCAGTCATGGCTCTTTCCAGACATGATCGCCCAAATCGTGTATCACGTATGACAGTTAACTGACTGACTGAATATAATAGTTGAAAATATAAAGTGGGTATAAAGTGGGGGATCGGTTCTCTATTGTTATGAAGTAATAAACTGATCTCCCATTAATTATTACTTAATAATATAATACATCTCTTATCCCTCTAGCTATGAGTCAAATAACAAGAAAGATTGGGTTCTGTAGCCTTGGCTGGCAACTAGTCTACCACAGAAAGCAATGGCAACCTACTGCGGGATAATCTTCTGCCCAGTCAGACATGGCTCTTTCCAGACATGATCGCCCAAATCGTGTATCACGTATGACAGTTAACTGACTGACTGAATATAATAGTTGAAAATATAAAGTGGGTATAAAGTGGGGGATCGGTTCTCTATTGTTATGAAGTAATAAACTGATCTCCCATTAATTATTACTTAATAATATAATACATCTCTTATCCCTCTAGCTATGAGTCAAATAACAGGACAGATTGGGTTTCTATAGCCTTGGTCGGCAACCAGTCTACCGCAGAAAGCAATAGCAACCTACTGCGGGATAATCTTCTGCCCAGTCAGTCATGTCTCTTTTGAGACATGATCGCCCAAATCGTGTATCACGTATGACAGTTAACTGGCTGAATCCAAAAAGTATTTGTAATGTTATCGCTTCTTACATGGTTTGTCGATTTCTGTTACTTTCCCATCACCGTGACTTCATAAAAAATGTTTCAATGAGCTCTCCTCCTTGGTGCCTCGACTGCATGAATTTAAAAATATTACTAGATTGGCAACTAGGTCTCATCGTTTTAGTGTTCAAATAGCTAGCTGTAACCGTAAGTTCAATTCTAATAGTTTATGTGTTAATGAAATTTATTTGATACCTAAATATATGAACTATTTTAAAATGAACTGCTGATCTAACAATAATTCCCAGTAATATGGATTCATGAAAAGAGACATGCACTATTTGCAAGACTTTCAAATCCAATTATTCTGCTTAAAAAAAAAACGTTTCCAATTCCGCCATTTTGCTTCTTTTGTTATAATCTCCATTGATATTTTTCTAACCGGTGCATTTTCATTCAGGCTTACAATTTTTTGATTTTTTTTAATCATATCACCCCGAGCAAGGCGGTAACGTCACTGATGTGCAGGGGGCTACATAAAAGTAAAAAGATTAGATAAAAGAGAGTGAAGAGAAGAACGAACCAGTTAGAAGGTAGCAAGAGAAGGAAGGGAATACAGGTGTGATGACAGTTACAAAGGTGGAGAGAAAGGAAAGGATATACGGGGTGGTGAAAGAACTGGAGTCAAGAGGTTAATAGATAGAGTATTGACATTGCATTTAAATTCCTGGAAGTTGTAGCCGTCAGGAAAGCAAGAATATGGAAGCCAGTTCCACAGGCGTGGAGTGCGAGAAAAGAAGCTGAAGGAGTAGAATTGTCGTCTGCATTTGGTTGATCTAACTGTGAATGTGTGAGACCCAGTTGTCAGTCTGGTTGCACGAAACACCCGTTGCGGAGGCACAAGTGTCTTAAGTTCGTTGAAGCAGAAGCCATGAAAGTATTTATAGAACAGATAAAGGAAAGCCACACCCCGTCGGTGGAGAAGTGGCTGGAGTCGAGCCGCCATATCGCTACCTATCACATTACTGATTCTCCTTTGAAGCCTGTCAAGAACACCGAGATGAACAGCGGGGGCAACTAACCATATATGGCAGCAGTACTGACGAATGATTGATTTGTATATATGCAGGATGGATTCAGACGGGAAAAAACATCTTGGCCCGATTTCATTCGCTATTCCATTTGTAGTTTTCAAACTTTAATTATTCGCCTTTATATTTTAATTTCTCCTTGCAATTTTTTTTCCTAAATTTCCTTCAAACTCATTTCCTGTTTTTATTGTTCTATCTATTTTCATTTTTATTTATTTATTTGACAGGAAATGCTGAAACTCGTATCACCTCATTTTATCTTTATATTGCTTTCAATTTTTTTTCTTCTTTCTTCAATGAAATTGAATATTATATTTTCACTCTCTCACCGGCGTGACATGGCTTCCCTGTGCCTCTTCTATAAATATTTTCACGGCTTCTGCTCTGATGAACTTAGATCACTGGTGGTCACTAGGTATGAATTTGCACGAGATACTAGATTAGCAACTAGGTCCCACCCTTTTACAGTAAAACCGAAATCATGTAACCGCAATTTCTACTCCAACAGCTTCTTTTCTCGTACTTCCCGCCTGTGGAATTCCCTTCCGCATACTTGCTTCCCCGACGGCTACAACCCCCAGGAATTTAAATGTAAGGTCAATAGACACCTCCTAACACACTAACACGCACCCATTCTCTCAAACACTCTATGTACCTCCTTACTCGTCTATCACCCTCCTTATGGCATTTCCTATATCCAATCGCTCTATGTAAGCCCCTGCGCTATAGTGGCAGTGGAATGCCTTACTTGGGGTGATATGAGTAAAAAAAACATTTCTCGTAAATGTGTGATATTATTGCAATCATTCAACGTTATCACTTGAGTTTTATTCGACCATTTTTATCTCACCTTCTCTCTGAATAACCACAACTTTCTTCACTTTCACTTATTCTCTCCCAGATTTCTAGAATATTTCAGGATTTTCAATGCTTCAACTCATTCGCTTTTCGCTAATCAAGGACTATATTTTTTCATCTTTCTCTCTTCCCACATTTTCATGTTTTTTGCCTCCCAATACAGGAGAGTTCCCTCTTGATTGCTTGTAAGTTTTCCTTGTTGACTTTTTTATGTTTTGACTATAGTTTTGCAATTTGTGCTTGACAAAGCATTATCTTTGCAGGAAGTGTTTTAGACATTAAGCAAAACCGTTAATTCGTTTGTTTATCCGAAAAATGCGAAGCCCCGTGTAACACTCAGGCGAGCAAGTATATATCAAATTTGACACGATTCGAAAGGAGTATTAAACGACTAGAAATAATATATATCAAGAGATTTTCCTATTCTCAGATTACAAGCTCAATATTATTTATATATTTGTAATATATATATATATATATATATATATGTGTGTGTGTGTGTGTGTGTGTGTGTGTGTGTGTGTGTGTGTGTGTGTGTGTGTGTGTGTGTGTGTGTGTGTGTGTGTGTGTGTGTGTACTTAGGAAAGTGATTCATTGCGCCTTTTCGGGATAACTTTCTCAGCTGAAGTAAAATGGAAAGATTATATTGAAAAAATTGCTAAGTCAGTTGCTAAGAAATTCGGTTCATCATGTCTTGCAAAACAATTTTTCTCATCAGAATGTATCAGATATATCTATTCGTCCATGATTAGAATATTACTGCCACATATGGTCCAGTAGCTCTGCTATTTATCTGGGGCTCTCTGAGAAAATTTAGAAGAAGAATCAGCAATATTACTGACCCCAATCCGACATCTCGGCTTCAGTTACTTCAGTTACATAAGGTTGCCCTGTGTATTTTTTATATCTGTTTTTATGGTAAAATTTTCTCAGTGGTACCTAGACTTTATTAATTTAAGTGCTATACTAGACTGGTATCGAGATCTCACCAATTTACAGTTGAGCTGGCTAGATGTAGCCATAAATTCTATGATACCAATTTTTTTTTATCGCACTTCTAGCTTGTGGAACTCCCATCCGGCTCCGTGCTTTCCAGCCAATTTTAATCTGCAAAAATTTTAATGCAATATTTATCGCTATCTACTGTTCTCCTGATTATTGTTCCGTTCATTATTAATGTTTCTGTTCCTAATTCTTCCACACTTTAGAATACTTGTATCTTAGTGGTTTTACTGCCTTGCTTAGGGTGAAATTAATTTTGAGTAAAATCATTTAATATATATATATATATATATATATATACATATATATATATATATATATATCCAAATGAGCACGGAACTTGGTGGCTGAGTGTTCAGTTCTAGAAGCTGAATTGTTGGACACCTATATATGGAAGTCGACAAGAGAGTCGATCATCTCCATATATATATATATGTATCAAAAGTATATTCAGTTATAATCTGTGGAAAAGAACAGCATAAAAAAAGACAAGCGGAAAACTATATTTTTCCCGCCTACGCTTTTCGTTCCATTGATTTTATAAAGGCAAATAGTTGAAATTAGTTTACTTTAAATAAGAAAGAAATATTGTTTGCTATTAGAAAAACGCTCATAAATATTCATAAGATTACTTGAAAATATTAAACATTTAAAAAACATCATCGTTCATGTCTGAAGGGAATTTTTATGTGCTGTATATTAAGAGATTTTAAAAAGAGATAAATATTAACCGTCTTCTTTAAATTTTGACAATATTTTTTACTGTGTATGTTGATCTGGGAAAGTATTGTTTCCATTAGGAAAGGTGAGATTGGTTAAAATAGAAGCAACACTTCCCCAGACTAAGATACACAACAAAAAAATGTAAATACATATATATAACCACAGAAAAACGATTAATTTCTATCTCTTTTTAAAATGTTACGATTCTATCATTTTCCCGGATTTCAGTTCATATAATCAACTTAACACAGCGTTAACTCGTGTGTAAATGATAGAAATAATAGAATTTTGAGTGTAAAGCACAACAAAATTCACCAAATAAATTCATAATTTTCTTCTGCGGAGTGGCAATTATCATACTATACTATTGTGCAAATTAATTGAAACAACTGTTTTAGTTTCCTTTCTGTTAAACCCAATTTAGTTTTTTTTTTTTTTTTTTATCATATCACCCCAAGCAAGGCGGTAACGCCACTGATGTGCAGGGGGCTACATAAGAGTGAGAAGATTAGAAAAGAGAAAAACCGGAAACTGCATCCTAAACAGGAAACAAGGGATAAGCCACTTCACCTGTTCAATAGACGTGGGTGGAGTGTGAACCGGGCGATAGTTTAGTCTATCTACTCCAATTGAAAAAAAAAACAGTGAGAAGATTAGAAAAGAGAAAAACCGGAAACCGCATCCTAAACAGGAAAAAAGGGGATAAGCCTCTTCACCTGTTCAATAGACATGGGTGGAGTGTGAACCGGGCGATAATTTAGTCTATCTACTCCAATTGAAAAAAAAAACAGTGAGAAGATTAGAAAAGAGAAAAAAGAAAAGAACCTGAAACCGCATCCTAAACAGGAAACAAGGGATAAGACTCTTCACCTGTTCAATAGACGTGGGTGGAGTGTGAACCGGGCGATAGACACAATCGAGTGACAGGGTGTAATCGATTTCTATTTTTTCCTCAGATAAAGGCATTTGCCGTGGTGTGCAGTAATATGAATCTATTTTCGGGGTGTACGATCAAATTTGTTTGACCTTGAAAAATATTACGTCATCCGTGATCGCATCAGATTTTTATCACGCACAGACGCCATTGCGTTGTTTATCGATTAGTTGTTCTACGGCAATTGTCTGCGATGGATGTTACTCCAATTAAGTCTACGAAAATTGTTACGCTGCACCCACACACTGGCAAGCCTTACAGAGAGATTGCAGATATTGTTAGTGTCAACCTTTCAACTATCAGTCGAGTCATCAACATGACGAAACAAACTGGATCCATCAGTCTAAAACGTAAAGGAAATGCGCTCAGAAAATGAAAACAATGTGACACTATCTTCCGCTGGTATATATATATATATATATATATATATATATATATATATATATATATTGTTTAATATAACGGAGAGAGAGAAAATAATATAAGTGGCATTATTAGTTGTGCTTTATTGTAATTCGCGATGTGAGCTTATGTAAAAAACTATTTTAATATTATCATGTACTTGTAAATAGAAATAGGGAATAGAAAAATTAGCTAACAGCTGGAAAAGAAAGAGAGAAATATAATTATTCTTCTTTCGTGTTCGATACGGATTATTTTGGGCTGGGTGGAAATTTGACAAAATGGTCGCAGTCATAACAAAATGCCAGGATTTACTTGATGAGGTCAGGTAGGGTTAAATCCCCAATAGTTGTTCCTGGGAACAGAAATTGTGGAATTGAAAAATCTAAAGATGATGTAATCGAAAGAAAGAAGACAGAAAGACATTACGTCATGTGAGCTGTTGCTTTTTCATTTGTCGAGCCATGGCTCCCCGCAAATCGTGTGTGTGGAAAATACTCTCATTGGTCAAAAGCTTTGAGTCGGCCGAATCCCCTGAGAGGATTAGGGATAGTTATAAAAATCCGGACTCGGCGATAAAAATCAGTTGTTGGCTGGAGAGTTGTTTTTGTGGGTCGAAATGTAACGACTGTGGAAAAAAGTTCCCACCTGGGAGAGCCATGACCCACGGCTGGTCGCCTACCACAGAAGTTATGACTAAAGAGTTAATGTCGAATGACGCCTGCTGCTGATTAACTTAAAGATTTAATGTTGAATAATGCGCCTTCGATAGGAATCCCGAAAGAACGTTATTGTTTTTTTTTAAATTATGGGAGAATTGAAATTTCTGATTCCTCGTTCGCTCTACTTCGGTAAACTCCGTTAAAATCCGTTAAACTCCGATAAGGACCCGAAAGGACTTTGTTGTTTTAGAAGTTGCATAGAGAATTGACAGCCCTGGTTATAGAGAATATGTGAAAAGACTTTAATGAAAATTTGAAGAGCTCTGTTTACTTTAACGAAACTTAAACAAAGACATTTTTATTTGAGGATTGAAAGCTCTGATATTTTTAAACTCTCTCTCTCTCTCTCTCTCTCTCTCTCTCTCTCTCTCTCTCTCTCTCGTCTGTCAATTTTTTTTAAAAACTCTCAAAACTCCATTTTCACTGTTAAATAGTGTAAGGCTGATGGTAGGGAAAAATGGTTTTATATACAGTGTTCTCTTTTAGCGAGGTGTCTTTGATATTTTTTTTAATCATTTCACCCTGAGCAAGGCGGGAATGCCACTGATGTGCGGGGAGCTACATAACTGTAAAAAGATTAATTAGAAGAAAGTGAGGAGTACAAACCAGTTAGAAAGGAGCAATAGAAAGATGAGAATGCAGGTGTGATGACAGATACATAGGTGGAGAGAAAGGAAAGGATATACAGGATGGTGAAGAAAGAACTAGAGTCAAGTGGTTAAGAGATGAGTATTGACATTGCATTTAAATTCTTGGAGGTTGTAGCCATCAGGAAAGCAAGAATATTGAAGTGAGTTCCACAGGCGGGAAATGCGAGAGAAGAAGCTGCAGGAGTAGAACTGTCGTCTGCATTTGGTTGATCTAACTGTGAATGGGTGGGACCCAGTTGCCAATATGATTTATATAGTATTTTTGTATTTTCAACCAAGAATCTTTTAATGGTTCTTGTAAGTTATGGGTTAATAAATGTTTTTTTTTTTTTATGGTACTATTATTACTAGATAGGTGGGATGTAAGACGTCTACTCAAGGAAATGGTAGCATGGCCAATACAGGTAATTAATTTATGACAAGAAACACAATCTTGTACAGAGCATCGACATTCATACACTATATTAGTCATCGCTACTTTAGATTTGATGGGGTTATTTTTATTAAAAACAATAAGGTTTGCTGTCTTCCAGTTTCTATAAAATATAAATTTTGCAAGTTTTTAAAGATTTATAGCAGAAATATGGGTTTTAATAATTTTTCGTATAGAAAATTCGTTCTGTTTATAATTAATGTGCATTTGGCTGCAATAAAAAATTCTTGTGTGTTATTTTTAATACTAGTGTCATGTATTTTTCATATGAATAATTTAATTTGTTTACCAATGAGGTAATTGGAAAAATTATTGTTGACTAATGTTTGTTTTATGTGTTTTAGTTCGCTCAAAAATATTCTTTGTGGGCAGGGATTTTGATGTTTTCTATTTAAGAGGTTCGTTATTTTATATCTTTCTAGAAATCGGCTATTATAGTTAAGGAGGCAAGAGTTTTTACTGGTGTGTTTTTTTTTTTATACAGTTAAGTGATAAATTCGTTGGTTTGTCGCTTCACATTGACGTCAAAAAACAGAATTTTGTGATTGCCCAAGAGTTCATAAGTAAATTTCACCGAGGAATTATTTTCAAAATTTAATTTTAGATTTACGATTTTGTCCATATTTTTTTTATCAAATCAAAAATGTCATCGATGTACTTTCTTTTTTTTTTTTTTATAAGCGTTTCACCCCGAGCAAGACATGTCACTGCCACTACTGCGCAGGGGGCTACATAGAGTGGAGAAAGGTTGATTAAATATAGGAGATGTCAGAGGGTGGGTGATAGGCAGGTAAGGATACGAGAATGAGGGTTGGGTAGATGAGAGTGTTCTGAGAATAATTGGGAGTTAGTGTGATAGGAGGTGTCTATTGACCCTACATTTAAACACCTGGAGATTGTAACTGTCGGGAAAGCAGACTTGTGGAAGGGAGTTCCACAGGCGGGAAGCGCGAGAAAAGAAGCTGTTGGAGTAGAATTGTGTAAATCCCGGTTTGTCAGTTGTTTTAAACATTTTGTTTTCGATACAGGACATGTAAAAATTCGAGAAAGTAGGAGCTAATGTGTTTCCCATACTGACACCGTTAGTTTGTAGGTAGATGTTACCATTATGGTCCGAAAATGGAGTTTCTGTGGTGCACGTGGTGTGTAGTTTCCAAAGAATTGCAGGTTAGATTTTTGGAGGAGACATAGAGGGGTGTTTGTAAACGCAGTCGCTAATTATATTCAGTGTTTCTTCAACTGGGAGGTTAGTAAAAAGGTTTTCAACATCCAGAGAAGCTAGAACGTTGCCTTTCGGATTGGCTGCTTTTAATAAATGGAGGAATTCTTTAGTTGACGCGATGCTGTAATTAGGTAAGTATGGAGAAATTATATGATTTAATTCTTTAAATAGTTGGTATACCAGTTGAGGTATTTGTGATATGATGGGTCTGAGAGGAAAATCTGGTTTATGGGTTTTTACATTCCTATACAGATATTGGTCATCACCGACAACTTTTTTTTTTTTAACTGTAAACGCCCGGGTAGTTCGCTGTAATTAATTTATTTACGTACTTTTTTTTTATGAATCTGTGGGATTATTTCTTAATTTAGTAAATTTTGTTGCGTCATCTAGGATAGATTGTGATTTTTGGATGTAAACTTGTCGGTTGAGGACTACGTAGTTGTTGGTTTTGTCGGCACGTCTAATAATGATATTGGGGTGGTTTCGTACATCTCTTTCAGCTAATTTTAGTTTGTGAGCATATTATTGTGTTTATTGTGTGGAGAACTGTTTTTAACCCATTTTTACCCAATATCCTCGAGTTTTAGAACATTATATTCATTTACAAATCACAAGAATTTTTCTTCCAACCGGGCAATATTTGGAAGGGAAATTTATTGATAAATCTCTATGTCTTCACTACCTATGTATAATAATGGTTTTATATAATGATTTATACCCTTTATTTTTTACAGTTTTTTTATGCTGTCCTCAAATAGACACTGGGTTAAAATGGGTTAAAACGAAACTTTTAGTAGATTGCTCAGATTTGGGTGTTATGAAATTAAAATTTCTGTTGTTAACTGTTGGGTAGATTGGTAGAGTATTTTGATTTCAGATTTGTTTTCAGTGGTGTCCTATCAGGAACGGCAATTCGGGCCGATATTTAAGAATTCTATTTGATCATTGACCGGACAAGTTTTCAAAGTTACAATTACCATTAGGAAATAAAATTTTTCATTTATATAGATTGCAAAGTTTTTATTAATATTGTGTTATTGTTTTAGTTCTAACATACTAGTAAGGTAGTTGAGATGACGTTCGGTAGTTAATTCTGTCGTACTCATTGTATTTTGTAGAATATCCTTGTGTCTTTGAATTTTGGTTTTAACATTGAGAATCTTTGCTTCGGCTATTGTCAGTTGTCGTTCTACGAGTTTTCTCCGGAATTTGCTAGTGTTGTGTTCCTTGCTGACAGCCGGGTCGTTAATGTATAGTTAGGCATCAATCTTTCACTTAAATATGTTTCATCAAAAACGACCGACGAGGAAGATTTTATTAATTTGTGATTTAATTTTTCCAGTATTCTTACATGTAACCTTTTTTTGCTGGAGATAAGGAATGTAAAAATGTTCCATTATTTTCGACTTTCCAAGCGCTTTCAGTCTCTTCACAGGCCATTTTCAAATCGTTTCAGCCCAAGCAAGGCGACACAGCCACTGGTGCGCAGTGGGCTGTATAAGAGAAGTTTGTAAGTTTAAGCAGAAGGAGAGCGAAGAGAAAGACGAACCAGTTACTGGGGTGTCGGAGAAAGGGCAAGGGAAGGATGAGAATACCAGTGTGTAGACAGTTGATAGGGTAGAGTGAGATAGGAAAAGAACAAAATACACAACGTGATGGGAAAAGGACGATAAAAGGACTATAGTCAAGGGAACAACAGATGGGAATTGACATTGCATTTGAATTCTTGGAGATTGTAGCCGCCAGGAAAGCAAGTATACGAAAGAGGCCACAGACAAAATATATCCAGTGTCCAGCAGTCTATTTTAAGCTTGTCAATATTCTAGCAACATTTCTTTGTAGTTCAATGAAGAAGGTGCGTCCGTAGAGTTGGAATGGTGGGTTCAGTTACCTTCGTCATTAATTAGTTGATGCTGTTCAGCGTTGATCAGCTACAGATAACTGAGCTCCCTGTCATACGTCTGTTACGAGAAGACAGCCGGCATAATTCCAACGTAAGAAAGAAAAGACAGTTCATTTTCGAAAAGGCCTGGGATATACATGAGATCTGATCGATACGCTTGCTAAACGAACTGATGCACAGTGAGAAGCATTGCTTTTTCTGTTTCCTCTCCAATGAAAACTTCGACCAGAAGTTCAGAAAGACAGGTAATTACGTAGATTCCATGGAGATACATTTGGTCATGCACACGTAGTTAAAGTTGTCTGTTATGGTCCTGGGGATTCGTAAGCAAAGAGAGCCTTATTATAACCACCCTATATATCACTGTATACAGTGGTGCTAGATACAGTGGTCAAATGCCAGTGTTCGACCAGAGCACAACCGTATCGGACTCTGGTTTAGGGCGGAAAGGAACTTAAACGAGGCTCTGCCGAAGGGAATGCGTTTCGTTGCCTGACGATCTTTATTAAGATAATTGTAGAATATACACTAACTTCCCAAGGAAATGTAATGCGTTGGTATAAAATGTTTTATTTTTGTCTTCCCTCTTATTTATATTGTCTTTACAGATATATTTATATCCGATCTTTTAGAAGATCAAAACTTATCGATACTTTTGCTATAGTAACAGAGTTCAAGTACGCTGAGTGAAGCCGCTTACCAAAGATTGAGCTTGAATTCTGTCTCGTAAGTCCTAAAGTTTAAGCTCATTTCCGTTGTTCGTAGCAGTGTTTGGAAGGATAGTGTCTAGTGTGTGGTTGTCTCACTACACCGTAAACTTGTGACGATGGTTTGTGCAGTAGATTTTGGCCAAGACAATTTTCCTCAGGTCCCACAACCACCATATTTTCCTTGCGATTTTTTCTTCAAAAATCTAATCCCACTTGAAAGGAACAAGATTTCAAGACGTCGAGGAAATCCAAGAGAATGCGACGAGGCAGCTGCCAACTTTCCCCCTAAAAGTATTCCAAGAATGTTTTCATCAATGGAAACAGCGCTGGATAATGAATGTAGCTTCAGAAAGGGACTACTTCGAAATAGATTGTTTTGTTTTGAGTTTAGTTTAACGGCATATCAACACCTCTGTGAGTTATTTAATGCCAAAAAAAGATAGGGTTTTAAGGTATTTTTAATGTTTGATTATAGTGAGAAAGTTGGTCAGATTTTGATGAAAAATGTGTTTTACTTATTTTTTTATTTTAGAAAACTGTAAAAGTCTTCCAGTTTTGTATTCAAAAATGTATTGTTGGTAATATTTTTCCTTCATAAATGTATATTTTTCTATGAAAGTCTATTTTTATGAGTATATTTCAATAAAAGTGTATTTTTATACTTTCATAGTGTTTTGACCCCAATTTGGGGTTTAACTATTTACCAATAGCTGGGACCCTAACAGGTGCTACCACTCTGAGTCAGGCTAGACCTAAGAACAACAACAATTAAGAGGTAGTTCCATGCTGCTCACAACCTCCCAATCAGAGGCCTTGCTGACGGATGAAGTTTACTGTCATACCCATGACCCTCCCCAGTTTAGGGGTTAACTATTTACCCATATCTGGGAACCTAACACCTGCTACCACTCCGGCTCAGAGTGGACCTGGGAACAACAGCAATTAAGAGATGGTTTCATGCTCCTCATAACCTCTCAATCAGAGGCCATGCTGCTGGATGCAGTTAACCGTCATACCCAGGACCTCGAAGGAGATTAAATGCTTGATTGATATGTAAGCTGTATAGACATACTTTGTGTTATGCAGGAAGAAAGTGTCGATACCGACACATATGGTGGAACAGTTATCAAGAAATATAACCGTTGAATGAATTGTGTTACTGGGATCACGTGACCATAATAATACCCTCTGTATACTTGCTTCCCTGATAGCTACAATCTCCAAGAGTTTAAATACAACGTCTCTTATTTCCTTGACACCCTTTCTCCGATATTCCCTTATCCTTCTCCTTTTCTGTTCTACTCGCGCGCAACTCCCTTCACACCAGTGCTTCCAACCTTCTCTGACACATTCTGCGACACCCCATGTGACCTGTTCCTCTCCCTCTTCACTCTACTCATATACAATGACACGCATAAGTATTGGATACATGTTGTTTTTTGTTATAACTGTACTTTATGTTCGCCATTTTGCCTGATATTTGGTAAGTAATATCTCATAAAGTTGTTTTAGTTGTATGTGGAAGGAAAATTAAAAACTCATGGTTGAATTTGTTTTTTTTTGTTTTTTTTATCAAAGTTCAAAATTACTCTATGCAAAAGTATTGGATACATCAATTTAATATTTTGTTGCGTAGCCTCTGTTTTGTTTCACTGCTTCCAGTCGCTTTCTATAGTTGGCCACAAGTTTTCCACACTGGTCGACTGTTACTTTACCCCATTCTTCCTTGCATGATTCTTCTAATTGCTTGATATTTTGTGGATTCCACTTATGAACTTTAACCTTCAAAGTATTCCACAAATTCTCAATTGGATTCAAGTCAGGAGACTGACTTGGCCATTTGAGAGCAGTAATACCATTATTTTCAAACCATTCTTTTGTAAGTTTTGCGGTATGTTTGGGATCATTGTCGTGCTGAAGCACGAAATTCCGACCATGTCCTAAAGAAGTTGCAGATTTCGGAAGGTTCTTCCCTAGAACCTCCCTGTACATGCTATTATTCATTCTACCATGGATAACTTGTAACTCACCCGTGCCCTTGGATGAAAAGCATCCCCATATCATAATAGAACCACTCCTAAACTTAACTGTGGGGATGGTATTGTGTTTGTTGAAGGCACTGCCATTTTTTCGCTAAACACTAGTCGCTGTGTTCTTTCCGAATAGTTCAACTTTCCGACCTTTTCCCAAAACTGCATACCTTTCTTTTCATAAGTTTCGACAAGCTTTAATCGGTCTTTGACATGTTTGGTTTTCAGTAAAGGCAATTTTCTTGGTGATCTTGAACGAAAGCCTGTATGATATCGAGCTCTGCTAATGGTATCCTTACTTACATTAATTCCGGCACCCTCAAGATCAGTTTTACTTTCAGAACGAATAATGAAGGGATTTTTTGCACATTTCTGCTGATCCACCTTGAAGTTCTCTCATTTATTTTTCTTGGAAAATAGCATGTATCCAATACTTATGCGTGTCACCGTATAACCCACTGCGCACCAGTGGCAGTAATCTCTTGTTAGAGGCGAAACGATTATAAAAAAATAGTATATAAAGCACTGAGACCGAAGTCTGTGTGCATTTTGGTATTCTGTGTATTCAGTGTATTCTGGTGTTGTCAATTCTGGTGTTGTGCGTCATTAAAGAGATTGTTTCTGATTGAATTACTCGAAAGAATTATTTCGAGAGCATTATTGTCTTATTCGAAGGATTCCCTTAGTACGTTGATTTTACACGAAGATACCGACATATTATAACTCGCTAATAGGGAGTCTACTAAAGTTCTCTTTAGAATAACATTATAAAAACTCACTTTATAAATTTCTGTAATAAATCAGAGAGCCGAGTTCGAATTCCAGTTGAATTCCTTGTTTTCACTTACGCGCAAATACCCTTGGAAAAGATATTAACCCATCTCTTCCCTCCAGTTATAAGTTAACAGGACAGATTGGGTTCTAGAGCCTTGGCTGTCAACCAGTCTACCGCATAAAATAATGGAAACCTACTGCGGGATAACCTTCTGTCCAGTCAGTCATGTCTCTTTCGAGAGATGATCGCACAAGCCTGTATCACGTATGGCACTTAACTGACTGAATCTATATTTTAATACTTATTTAATAATTAGTTAATATTAAATAAACAGTTCAATTTTTGGTATATTTTGTTGTAATTAATACAATCAATAAAATTCTTGTCTAAGTCCTGACACGTGCGTAAAAACGAAATACTATGTCGACCTTCGATAAGTATTTTGAACTTGTGTACGTACTGTGCGAGTATTCTATGTGGATTCTGAAAGTTTGAAGTGTCAAGACATCAACTCAACTTCTTAATTAAGGTAAAGTGTTGGTTTCATTTGAATCTTTGTTCAAACGATAACAGGTGCACCAATTGTTTGTTGTGATTCAAACAGAAGCGGACTGACGTCATGTTCACCGTTAGATTAAGTACAAAGCCTCGAAAGAAAGAGTTCTAAGATTTCCTACTATCACTAAGAGATGTTCCGTTAAATTTCTTCACAATTCTATAACATTATCAATTATATATATATATATATATAACAAAAGGGTAAAAACCCAGCAAAGCGATCTACCCGGGTTTTAACAGGTAAGTGGAAGTTTCCATTCGCCTGAAAAGACATCATGGTTGAAACCCGGGTAGCGCGGTTGATTAGCCTTTTGTTAAATATCTTTGCTGTACATATTAAATTATGATTTTGTATTGAACACTTTTTATTGTTCATAAATTAGGAGCGGTGGTTTTCTACCTTCCATTTGTGTTGTGCGGATGACTACATATTACTGTGCAAATGTATTAAGACAAGAACTATTTAATCTTTTATGAGGCATATTGACAAAAAATAAACAATTTAATTGAAGTAATTTTATTTGATTTACTCAACAAATGATTCAACAAGAAAAAATACTTGTTACAAAATAAATTTAATATAATAGCCTTTTGCTTTGAAATAATTGCAACAATTTACCAAACGCACTTACTATACATATATATTGTCATCAGCAGACAGATCGGTTTCGCCGTATCACCGCTCATCAGTACGGTTAGACTCCGATTGCTTTTTTTACCGAGGATTGAAACCCGACCGAAATGGCGTCAGTCGGCGACTCTACCCCTGGGCTATGTGCGTTCGGTGGAAGTAGGCAGACTTTTTAGCGCATATCATTATACGCGCCCAATAGCTAGTGTACTCTAATTCATTTCACTGAATGAGCGAAGCGTACATGCCAGAGTAGCTACTGTTTTTTAAAGTCTACTATTTTCCCAGAGTGCTCAATCAGGGTGTGGGAGCGTAAATATATATATATATATGTATACATGAAATAAAACAAAAATTTCGAGATTTTTATCCTTTGGATAGCCATTTCTACGAGGATTTTCTCGTAGAAATGGCTATCCAACGGATTGAAATATCGAAATTTTTGTTTTATTTCATGTATATATATATTATAATAATAATAATAATAATAATAATAATAATAATAATAATAGAAATAAACAAATACTGTTAAAAAATACATTTTTAAATTTACAACTTTTTGGCAGTTTTTCCTATATATATATATATATATATGTGTGTGTGTGTGTGTGTGTGTGTGTGTGTGTGTGTGTGTGTGTGTGTGTGTGTGTTCGTCATCCACCTCCTAGCCTGTTTTGCCGTACCACAGCTCATCAGTGTGGTTAGACATCCGCTTGCCTCCGACCAGGACCGAAACTCGACCGATTTGGTACCAGTCTAACCCCTAAGCCATAGGCTCATCGAATCAGAGAAGAGAAATTTTAGCGTGTTATATATAAGCGGTGTATACACACGCCAGTCACTGATAGAACTCAATTCATTGCTGAAGAGTTATGCATATAGCGCCGAAGTGTCTCTACAGTGCCCAATCGTAATGTGAGCATTATATATATATATATATATATATATATATATATATATATATATATATATATAATTATACAGTTATGAATTAATTGTACATTGCGACATGGAAATTTCTATGGCCGAGTATCATTTAGTTAAGTGCCAGACGTGATACACACTTGGGCGATTATGTTTCGAAGTGACATGTCTGACCAACCAGAAGATTTTATCGCACTAGGTTGTTATTTCTTTCTGTGGTATCAGGTCGGGGCCAAAGTTTTTTCCGGTTTGTAAAAGGGGCATTTTAAATTGTTTTAAATCATTGTAATTTATTTTATGCATATTGTTATTACTTAAACATATCACCATGATTAATTTATAACTTTTTCTTTCAGATTAAATTCAATTATATTCTCACCCATGTTCTCCACTGAACCTGCAACAACGTGTTTCTTGTTGTGAATATTTGCTTTCACGACACCTCCAGACACTATTTTTGGGTAGGCTTGTCACAGATGATGAGAAGTGCCATCTTGCCACATCCTGCATATTCTCCTGATCTAGCTCCCTCGGATTATCACTTATTTCGAGGATTACAAAACCATTTAGATGGCCTTAGGTTAACATCACGAGAAGAGATTGAACATGGGTTAGATTCATATTTCACATCAAAACCTAAGGAATTTTACAAGCGAGGCATTTATAAGCTCGTTGACAGATGGAATCAAGTTATAGAGAGCAATTGTTATGAATAAAGCTTTTCAAGATGAAATTTTAAATCGGCAAAAACTTTTGCACCGAACTGGTTGCTTACCAACGCTATAGAACCCAATCTGTCTTGCTATTCAATCCATAGCTAGAGGGAGAATAGACGGATTCATACATTTCCAAACGGTATTTGTGCGTAAGCGAATGCAACGAATTAAAGTGGAATTCAAAATCGGCTCTCCGATTGCTTGTTCCGAGAAGATATCCACTGTACGAGAACGCATATATTCATATATCCGTATAGCACATTTATATTTATAGGAAGGCTAGGACAATTTCGCTAGAAACTAAAAAGAAAGTACTGGATTGCTACGTGCTGTCCGTCCTTCAATATGGCAGTGAATGCTGGACAATACCATTAAAGCTGAAGGAAAATCTTGAAGAAATGTGGTTCTACAGAAGGAGGCTGCGAATATCATGGATCGAGCATGTGAGCAATGATGAGGTTTTGGAAATGATGGAAACAAAAAAGAAATTAATACTGAGCATCAGGAAGAGACAGCTGAAGTTCCTGGGACATTCAATGTGGAAGGAGGGCCTGGAGAATCTGATACTAACTGGCCAGATAGAGGGAAAAAGAGACAGGGAAAAGCATCGGATAATATTTGAAGGACCTAATCAGGTGGATGACGAAACGAGGGTTGCATGGTGTAACAGGGGAAGGCGTGCTCAGAGCCACCAGGGATAGGAAAACGTAGAAGGCCATGATCGCCCACGTCCTGAACGGACAGAGCTCATAGAAGAATAGAAGGTATTAAATAGAAGTTGAAGACGTTTTACTTTGTTTCTAATTAAATTTTCTTAATATTTTATTTAGATTTACCTATCTTGATACACATTCGAATGTAGGTGCCAACTCGGCCTTACACTCTCTTCTGATCTCAAATGGAACCACTACATTGAGTCCATAGCTAAATCCACTGCTAAGAAGGTTGGGTCACTGTGTCGGGCCTGGATGTTTTTCCCGCCTGAATCCATCCTGCATATATATAAATCAACCATTCGTCCGTGCATGGAATACTGCTGTCATATATGGTCAGGCGCCCCTGCTGTTAGACAGGCTCCAAAGGAGAATCAGTAATGTGATAGGTACCGACTTGGCGGCTCGACTACAGCCACTTCCCCACCGACGAGATGTGGCCTCCCTTTGTCTTTTCTATAAATACTTTCATGGCTTCTGTTCGAACGAACTGAAGTCACTGGTGCCTCCTCAACAAGTGTTTACTCGTGCAACCAGATTGACAACTGGGTCCCACCCATTCACAGTCAAGTTAGCCAAATGCAAACGACAATTCTACTCCTTCAGCTTCTTCTCTCGCACTTCCCGCCTGTGGAACTCGCTTCCATATTCTTGCTTTCCTGACGGCTACAACCTCCAGGAATTTAAATGCAATGACAATACTCATCTCTTAACCACTTGACTCTACTTCTTTCACCACCCCGTATATCCTTTCCTTTCTCTCCACCTTTGCAACTGTCATCACACCTCTATTCCCATCCTTCTCTTGCTCCTTTCTAACTGCTTTCGTCTTTGTTTTCACTCTCTTCTACTTAATCTTTTTACTCTTATGTAGCCCCCTGCACATCAGTGACATTACCGCCTTGCTCGGGGTGATACGATTAAAAAAAATGTTAAAACACATCCAGTTTCCATTTCTCTTGCTTTATTTTGACGTCTCCAATTTGTAGTTTGTAGCTGAAGTTGTCCCTTTTGCTCGTTACCATGCATTCCGTCTTTTTACATTTGATAGTCGTTTATACTTGCTTTCATTTACTAACGAATTTAAGATTCTCCTCAGTTTTCTTATAAGGAAATATTCATTCAATTGGGTTTCTTAACGCTGACACAAGCAAGACAGCTTACTAGCCTAACGTATCATACAAACTCGTTTATAAGCCGGCCATGTATAGTGCTGTCCTTCAGTTATTTTTGGATTAATTATAAACTCACCAGGAAAAGAATTACCTGTTTATAGTGCAACCGTTCACCGAAAATATTTACCTTCCTGGTGTATAGTTGAACTCACTACTCAGATGTAATAGGTTCGAGCAAGACAAGCTTGCTAACCATTACTCCACGCCGAGGTTCCCCAGTGAATAGTGCGATCTCTTATTCTTTCTCAAAAATCAGTGATCATAAAAAAACTCGCACTATTTTTTTTATATATTATCAAGTCTTTTTACCTTCGACTTTCATGTCAGTGTTGCTTCGATTCTCGATCATTTACTAGATTGATATTACTTAGCAGTTAACCCCTTTTGTTGCTTAGCTTTTGGGTGGCATCTTTCACTATAGCAATGAATTTGTGTAATTTCTGTGTTATTGAACAATTAAGAGTGTGAGACTCACCTTCACAAGGATGTTTCCAACTAGCGTCCAGTTGGCAGACAAAACTAAACAAGTTTATAGCTCAATACATGTCCCTCTCTTGAATAGTCATAGGGTGGATATTGTGCTGATATTTATTCAGCACAGTATCCACACTGGAATCATCAGCCAATCAGAGCCTACAGAATAGACTTGCCTGGATATCAGAATGGAATCTCTCAGTCTGTTAAATAAACCACCTACTAATTAGGATGTCAGACTGGAATTCAGCTACAGTCGCGTACTGTCTGTTGCTATTTCTAATTCTACAAATTTAGTTTTGTGGTCACTGGCATTCATCATTTCTAGGTTACATCTGAAAATATTACATATTATAGTGTTAATTTTAGTGTTCATTTACTTTCATCGAATGTATGTTACATCTGGGAAATTTTGCTATCCTTAGTTGCATGTTATTTCTTTTAATATTCGTCTTTATTCAGCTGTTACATCCAGTGACTTGATTTTGTCCAATGTAGATTACATCTGAATAATTGACTTTCAAAAAATATATTAGGTTGGAATAAATGCGTGTAGCATTTGTAAACGAATTTTAAAAAATATTAATTGCGTAAGGATTTTATAAAAAATATAACGTATCTGATAATACTTGAAAGTGTCTTATTTAATTTGTTCTTCACTGATCCCTTCTTTATGATAATGGCGTTAAGGGCTATGTTTCGACCCTATTGAACAATTAAGAGTGGGAGACTCACCTTCACAAGGATGTTTCTAACTAGCGTCCAGTTGGCAAACAAAAATAAACAGGGTTGTAACTCAATACATGTCCCTCTAATCCATGGTTTATAGGGTGGATATTGTCCTGATATTTATTGAGCACAATATCTACCATGGATCATCAGCCAATCAGAGTCTACAGAATAAATTTGCCTGGATAACAGAATGGAATCTCCCAGGCTGTTATATAAGCCACCTACCAATTTGCTAGCATAGTTGGCTGTCCGACTCAACAAAAACTAATTGAGTACTGTCCATTGTGATTTACTAATTCTACAGTTATATGTTTCGACGTCTGTTAAAACTCTTCCCAGAGAATTAAATTTCTGTACTGGTTTGATTCTGACGTTTCCAGTTTGTAGCTTGCATACTCGATAAACCTTTTACTTACGACCATATATCCCGTCTTATAATCGTTAGTTAGACCTTTCCTCTTGCTTTTTTACTAGGCTGTGTAGTAGTTTGTGTCTACCATCAACAAACCACCCTCGGCATATTTTATTCTAATCACTTCTTTTCTCGCACATCTCACCTGTGGAACTCTCTTCCAGCTTATCGCTTCCCGGTCACCTATAATCTATAAAAATTTGGCGATCACAATTTTCTGTGTCCTAGAAACCTGTTCTTTAATGGTCATTTCTTCACACTAAATTCTTCTCATTTTCTTGCATATTTAGTACCCCCTTACGTCTTAGTGGCATTATCGCCTTGCTTGGGGTGAGGAGATTTTTAAAAAGTGTATTTAATAATAATAATAAACCTGGTAGGACTTTTAGCTCTTTTAGGATCACCTCGGTATGAAGTTTGAATAAGTCTGGCGAGCAGACAGATCATTGTCTTACGCTCTTACTAATTTCTGTGTACTTTTTATTTTTAATACCATCCCTAGCAAGACGGGAATGCTACTCGTCTGAAACAACATGACTGAGTAGGAGTAGGACATACTTTAACAAACGTTCGCGCGTTTCAGTCAGTTAAGTGCCATACGTGATACACGCTTGGGCGATCATGTCTCGAAAGAGACATGACTGATTGGGCAGAAGATTATCACGCAGTAGGTTGCCATTACTTTCTGTGGTAGACTGATTCCAAGCCAAGGCTATAGAACTCAATCTGTCCTGTTATTTAACCCATAACTGGAGGGAAGAGACTAATTAATACCTTTCCCAAGGGTATTTGCGCGTAAGTGAATGTAAGGATTTCAACTAGAATTCGAACTCGGCTCCCTGAGTTCTCCTTCCGAGCCAATATTCACTGCACCGCAATGCACATACTGCACCACAATGCACATCCGCTCGTTTAGAAGGTCTAATGGGCCCTTTGTGAGGAAGAGGGTCACATCGGCTGCTTGAGATTTAGCTCCAATCTGCTACACCCATAAAACATGAAAATGGCGGATATGTTTTTCCGGGACTAAACTCTTTATTGATTTCTTTTTGGGATTGAAAAAAACATATCAGGCACTGAAGTTAAGCAACATCGAACCCGGTCATTACCTAGATAGGTAAGATTTTGAAAGACCAGGGGGTGCAAACTTAGATGTGAGGATAGTGTAAGAAATAAAAAACATTATGAAGAAGCCAGGACAATAGAAGAGTAATCATGAAGACAATAGGTGAGATAAATTCTTCAAATCTAGATACCATAGCGAAATCTGTTTGGATTTTGGTATGACTCACATATCACACACAACATTTATAAGATCACAAATTGTGCAATATATATATATATATACAGTACACTAAATTTAAAAATGAGCCAATGCCGACCGCCTGGCCCTGACGATCCGTTGTGTGAAACCGTGGTCGATGTTGGCTCATTTTTAGATTTACTGTACTGTATTTTTTGCTCTACTTTCGTACTTTCGTACTTTCGTATAGAGCACTTTACTGTTAAGGCTTTCCTCTTAGGTTTTCTTTTCTTTCAAACAAGCGCGCGACGCATAGTTCTTGTGCTTGGTTTTATTTTTCTTTCTTTTTTCTTCCCCTTTATTTAACCTACGAGGGGTCCCCGTTGGGTTATTGACGATTTAATTTACTGATAGGTTAGCATTGGTTTTTCGGACATTAGACTATAATAATTAGTGCTGCTTTATTGTAATTACGTATTGGCATGCTGGCCTCTTGTGCAAACTGCGGTGCTATGGGATAACTGGACATCTGTTTGACCTCATCCAGTCCTTCCTCTCTAACCGCACATTAAAGGTGGTATTAAATGGGCATGCCTCCCAAAACTACCAGACGAACGCGGGCGTCCCTCAAGGTTCTATCCTAGGTCCCACGCTATTTCTGATCTACATTAATGATCTCCCCGACACCATTAGATCCCAAGTTGGCATGTATGCCGACGACACAACAATCTACTCCCGCATCGATCAGAAACCAGGTCTGGACGACAAAGTGAACCTCGCTGCCGCACTTGAAAGGGACCTCCAATCCGTAGTGACCTGGGGTAGGAAATGGTTGGTAAATTTCAATGCCTCCAAAACAAAGCTGTTATCAACTAACCACCATAGACAATCGCATCTACCTCCCATTAGCATGGGACAGGCTAGCCTCCCAGAGAGTAAAATACTACGCCTCCTTGGCCTTAAACTCTCGGCGGACCTCAAATGGAATGACTATATTGAATCCATTGCCAAATCTGCTGCTATGAAAGTCGGCTCCCTGTGCAGGGCCCGGAAATTTTTCCCACCTGAAACTATTCTGCACATATACAAATCTACCATCCGCCCGTGTATTGAATATTGCTGCCATATCTGGTCGGGTGCCCCTGCTGCTCTCCTTGACAAAATACAAAGGAGGATCTGTAACGTGGTTGATACTGACTTGGCAGACCGGCTGCAGCCGCTCTCACACCGGCGTGATGTAGCTTCCCTGTGCCTCTTCTACAAGTACTTTCATGGCTTCTGCTCCGATGAGCTTAGATCACTGGTGCCGCCTAAGCACGAATTTACACGAGATACTAGATTAGCAACTAGGTCCCACCCTTTTACAGTTAAACAAATAAGATGTAACCGTAAATTCTACTCCAACAGCTTCTTTTCTCGCGCTTCCCGCCTGTGGAACTCCCTTCCACAAGTCTGCTTTCCCGACAGTTACAATCTCCAGGTGTTTAAATGTAGGGTCAATAGACACCTCCTATCACACTAACTCCCAACTATTCTCACAACACTCTCATCTACCCAACCCTCATTCTCGGTATCCTCACCCGCCTATCACCCACCCTCTGTTATTTCCTATATTTAATCAGCCTTTCTCCACTCTACGTAGCCCCCTGCACAGTAGTGGCAGTGACATGCCTTGCTCGGGGTGAAACGCTTATAAAATATATATATATATATATATATATATATAGTCATCTGCAGATAGATCTGTTTCGCTGCATCACAGCTCATCAGTGGGCTTAGACAGCCGATTGCTTTTTACCCATTATTGAAACTCGACCGAATTGGCGTCAGTCGCGAGTCTACCTCTGAGCTACGGGCTCTCGGTAGAAAGAGGCAGACTTTTTAGCGTGTATGTTATCATTATACACGCACAATAGAGGAGAGTGTTCTAATTCATTGCTGAATGAACGATGCGTAAATACCAGAGTAGCTACTGTTTTTCAAAGTCTACCATTTTCCAGAGTGCTCAATCAGGGTGTGAGAGCGTGTGTGTATATATAGAAAATGTGCAAATTGTGCAATATATATATATATATATATATATATATATATGTGTGTGTGTGTGTGTACTTTTAATGTACGTGATAAAGATAGGTAGATAGATATGAACAGTAAACGTAATAATATCGAGAGAGAGAGAGAGAGGGAGAGAGAGAAGGGCCGGAGGGAGAATGATAGATAGATATATCACATCTATACTAGTCTGTTTTGTTTATCTATCTATCTATCTATCTATCTATCTATCTATCTATCTATCTATCTATCTATCTCTGTCCACCTCTCTCTCTACATTATCACGTTTACTGTTCATATATGTCTAGCTATCTTATCATGTCCATTATCTTTTTATCTATCCACCTTCTCTGTCTCATTCTATCTATCTATCTATCTATCTATCTATCTATCTATCTATCTATCTATCTATCTATGTTTGTAGATAGATAGATAGATAGATAGATAGATAGATAGATAGATAGATAGATAGATAAGAACTACCTACTTTAGAAAATCTGACCAAATTACAAAACAGAGATTTCATTTTATTAGAATCAGTTTCTTTTTTTCAGCTTTTATGTCTTCATTTTATATATATCAACAATTATATATATATATATATATATATATATATATATATATATAAAATCATTTCTTCAGCTTTTCATATCTATGTTTATATATAAGATAGAAAAAGAGGAAGAGTGAGGAAGATGCTGCACACAATTTACCATCGTTGGTTTTGTATTTAAGAGCACTGACCAAATTGTTCTTTTCCTCCACCTTGACCTCAATTTAGCCGCACTAAATTTTGTCTGTTTTGCGCCGCGATAACTGACTTCCTCCTCGTCATAAAACTGAGGTAAATTTGCGACATTTCTTACCTTTCCGTTGGCTTTCTGACGTCCCCCCCCCCTGGTTAAACCAAATTCCCGCGTATTTACGGATTTTTCCCCTGCGTTGACCAGAGCCTTTTTTTTTTCTCGCATATCTCGACTTCACAGACTTGCAAATCAAGTCTCGCCGCGGGCGTCGTTCATTCTTGCTCTTACCTGTATGAAAAGCTTGCATGACTGCGATGTCACCTTGTGAACCAAACGGTGGTGAATAAAGACTTTTTTTTTTTTAAATAATTATATCTACTTTCTGTTTCACGTCCTACACTTTACGTCGCTGGAGGCGAGCCATTTTGAATATGAAGGGAAAAAAGTCTGGAGAGCCACTTATCGCCTAATCAACTAAGATTCGTTGCCAAAAATATAAATGAACGAGTGAGTGACCTTATGAGAAGATAAATGTGACAAAAAAGCCTGTAAGTCTAGGTAATGTCCTGTAAAATGATTTACGGTTATACTAAGATGGAACTACTGCAAATCTAAGTGGCATTAGCAAAGGGTTATATCGCGTTTGTCGATCGCAGCTAATAAAGGGAGGTTCATCTGTTATATGCAATTAAAGAAAGGTAATATAAAACCATCATTTTACTAGAATTGCTTGACCAAAATGATTTCACTTATAACTTTTAGAATTGAAATCTTATATTACGAGGAAAATTGGCGCCAATCGATACTCAAGCATGCTTATTTTCTCTTTCTCTCGTGTTATGGTTGATCAAGGGTTAAAATGTCGTAGACATATAACAATTATGGAAATAAATTGTGCATACTCGATTTGGCTATCTAATATTTTCTCTCTGTGTGTCTTTCTGTCTCGCTTCTTCATTCTTTTCGCTATAAGAGAAATAGTAAGAAAGTAAACTTTTGTCACTGCTTCCTACTTGCATAAAAGCGTTCTTCTTTACGGTTTAAATAAAAATTGCCAATAAGACGTAACATTTCAAATCAATGACTGATCTTTATGAAGAACGCGATTCTGTTATCATTTTCGGCGCCGTTTAATTTTACTGGCTCTCTTGTAAAAAGTAGCAAAGACTGCATTCGAACCTGTGTCCACTAGGAGAAACCGTCAATTGGTGAAGGTCCAGGCTTTTGATACAAGACATTGTAGGATGAAGTTCTTCTTTGTGTTCTTTCAGTTGGCTTAAATTACCAAATTTCAGATTTATGATTCGAATAATACTTTTCGTTCATCGGTGGAGGGCTTGAAGAATCATTTCTGTCAACTCTCTTGCCATCATAATATCATCCGATTCTGAATAAGTAATGCTGATATTATAACTTTCATTTTCATCATAAGTAAAAGGAATGGCACCTATTTAGTATGTACGATATTTATTATTTAATAAAAAGTTTCAACCATGGTACCAATGGACTCACTTAATAAAAGGAAAAGATAATCACAATTTTTTTTTTCTTTATGCAAATTATGGAAAATGAAGGAAAGTAAAATTCAGAAAATATAATTCAGATAAAAAAATTATAATGGTGGAAAATTAGTTTTGAAAAAAATTATGGTCTAACGATGAAGACACGTCAGATCAAGTGACGGTTTTTCCTAGGGGACGCAGGTTCGAATTCTGCTGAAGGATGCTTATTTTCCCAACAAGATTTCTCGATTATTCAGGCCGGTATATATATATATATATATATATATATATATATATATATATATATATATATATATATATATATATTATGTTTTAAAACATGTACATAATTTCTTCTATATATATCCTCTTATGATTGTAGAGAAGAGGACATATACAGAAGAAATTATGTACATGTTCTAAAACATAATTTATAATAAATATTCACAGCTCTATACATCACATATCGAGCACTGTTTTAAATTAATGTTTTGGACGAGCAAAAATTTTTTTCTCTCCTCATTCGGATATATATATATAATGAATTATTTTGAACATTATTTTTACCGATACTCATATTTAAGTAGATATTCTGTTTTTAATTAAACAGTATTTTTATATTTATATCTACCGGCCCGATTATTTACGATAAATTGATATTACGAAATTGTGTGCTACCCAGCAGGATTCGAACCTGCGACCACTATTACATAGAGGAAGCATACCATTTGATCTGGTATCGTCTTGACCACTCGACCATGAATAGCCTCTTGATCAGACGAGGTTTTTATGATGCTTATATAACACAATTTTCGATTTTACCGCAAACAAGCATATCTGCTCTGAAATGTATCGTAATGTCAACAAATGTAAACATGTTACGGAAATTAACGAATTTTAACGAAACTTCGTTATAAGCAACCGACAATTTGTAATGAATTATTCTGAACATTATATATATATATATATATATATATATATATATATATATATATATATATATATATAATGAGAAGAAACAATATATATACTAATGAGAAGAAACAAGATAAAATCACGCATATAATATGACCTACTTACTCTTTAACTTTTACTATCCAAAACAATTTATCTGATTTGAACAATATCAAAATAAATACAACATCTAAAAATATTATGGATATGATTAAAATCTAGAATACCCATAACAATAATACTTCTGAAGCAGGTTCATATAAATGAATTTGCCATAACTGTTCCTCACAATACAGTGGGGAAACTTACAGAAATTATAAGAAAACCTATCTCTCAACACAAAAGGATCCCATACATAATAATTTATCAAATGCATTAGTCATATACAGAAATAAATTAATCCAAAGAATGAGATTTATTAACCCTCCGTCTGACTTCCAATAAATATCATTATTTTTTAAACTATCCAAATATTTTGCATTGTTTATTATATTAGTTATGTCTTTTTCTAGATGGATAAAGAAATAACAATTTTAATCAAAAATTATTCACTGAAACAGAAAAACTAAATGCATTATTGCATTTAGTTATTAAATTATAAACTCTATCCAAATCAAACTTTTTAAAAAGTACTTTCAAATAGCTTTGACAAACATGATTTAGTAAATATAACAGACAGTTTGCATTTTTCTGACCATTTTAGGACCACATAAGGTGCGTCTTTTAGTCTTGCTCCCATTGGCTGTTTCTTTGGAGGTGTATTGCTCATTAGTGTTTGCAAAACCCAAATTTCTTCAGCATTTGTCCATTTTTGGATTATTTCCAGGAGATTAGCTTCATGAACAATATCAATGAGAGAGCTTAATCACAAGCTCTTCTTGCAAAACGTGAAGGCCAGGCTTTTG
>JBBBDQ010001539.1:622500-737500 GCA_037127315.1 Ascarosepion bandense
GACAATCGCTTTCAGTTATGAACAGACATCGGACGCACAAACTTCAACGAGAAGACTAAAAACATTTGTTCCAAAGGACATTTTTTTTCATATCACCCCAAGCAAGGCAATCCACTGCCACTATAGCGCATGGGGCTACATAGAGCGATTGGGTATAGGAAATGTCAGAGGGATGGTGATAGACGAGTTAGGAGGTACGTAGGGAGAGCGTTGGAGAGGATGCGTTAGTGTGTTAGGAGGGGGTGTCTATTGACCTTACATTTAAACTCCTGGAGGTTGTAGCCGTCTGGGAAGCAATCACGCGGAAGGGAATTCCACAGACGGGAAGTGCGAGAAAAGAAGCTGTTGGGGTAGAAATTGCGGTTACATTTCATCGGTTTCACTGAAAAGGGGTGGGACCTAGTTGCCAATCTAGTATCTCGTGCAAATTCACACCTAGGGGGCACCAGTGATTTAAGCTCATCCGAGCAGAAGCCGTGAAATTGCTTATAGAAGAGGCACAGGGAAGCCACGTCACGCCGGTGAGAGAGTGACTGCAGGTGGTCAGCTAAGTCGGTATCGATCACATTACAGATTCTCCGCTGTATTTTTTCAAGAAGCCCGAGGAGAATAGCAGGGGCACCCGACCAGATGTGGCAGCAGTATTCAATACACACAGGAAATCGTGAAACGACTTCGGTAGCAATAACATATTCTGTTGGTTTGGCGTTCCTGGGAGGAGGGGATGTGAAAGAAGATATTGACGGAAAAGACAGCATGATCAGAGTTGCCGAGAGGGCAAAGCTGCATAACATAGCAAGAGTCAAGGATTGAAGGACAGAAATCTAGCAGCAAGTCAGTTCCATTATTGTTATTAGAGAAACGCGTGGGGAAATCTACTACTTGCGTAAGGGATTGAGTGATTGCAAGATCTGTGACAGAGTTTTCCAGAGTTTTCCAGCCACTTGGCGTAGTGGGCAATGAAGTCTCCAAACACAAATATATGGGCGAATGGATGATAGAAAATAGCTTTATATTTTTAGAGATGCTGTCAAGTAAGGAACAGTCAGGAGATGAAGGGGAGCGGAAGAGAAAGAAAAGATAGCTAACCGATGTTAGTAGAGAGAGACGAATACATCTAGGAATGATCAGGAGATTCAAGAGAAATCCCCCTAGCTAGAAGGATTTGTTCGTTGACATAAACGTCAAGTCCATGCTTATGGACATTAAAGTCCTTCCTAAAGAGGAGAAGGTAACCATGGATATAGAAATCAGAGAAAGGTATAGAGGGATCAAGGTTAGTTTCACAGAGAGCTAAGATGTCAGTTTCCTTTGATGAAGGATTCAAAACTGCAAAACTTAGTACGGGTACCACGGACGTTCGAGAAAGAGATGATAATAGGTTTAGGTGATTTTTGTTTAGCTGGTTTAGCTTAGTTCTTACTTCGTGTGATGTCATAATTAGTGGGTTTTCTTTTTTTAGTAAAGAGAGGCCTAGAGCAGTAGTATCAGTTGGTTGTCAAATGCAGTATGTGTAGGAAGGAAGTAGCGCAGACTGCAGCATAATTGCCCAGCAGAAGCACTTGCAGGGACACCCATCCATGTACAACATTGCACTACAAGATACCCCGATATTATTCAACTGTTGATCAAAGCAGCCTCTCAAGACGCTACGCAACAGTTCGAGCTCCTAACTACTAGTCGGAAGCAACCGAAAACTGCCAACCCGGTACCCTCAGAATGAAGAGACGTCGCCACCATCAGCACAAATTGCAAAAAGCTTACGATAGCACTACTGTTAAGTTCTAAGGGGAGGAAAAAACCGGGAAACACTTCTTAAGCAGGAAACAAATGATGAGACTCTACTCCAGTTCAAAAGAAGAGGAAGGAGAATGAACCGGGCGATAGTAGTTTTTATCTACTCGAATTTAAAAAAATAAAAAATAAATTAATTAAAAATTAAAAATTCCCTAAGTTTTAACTTAGAGGAAAGTCATGTGAACGCTGAAAGAGAATTTTAACATGCCTTTCCTTAGAAATTAAAAAAAAGAAAAAAGCCCTTGCCTAAAAGAGCTAACTGAAATTTTAATTAACACAAGTATATTTTAGCATTTATCCAACGTTATATGATACAAAACAGAAAATATATATATATATAAATATTAATTTTCAAAATTAAAAGCTCAGAAAAAGAAAACAAAAGGGCCAATCAAGCTTATCAGAGACGAAATCAGCTGCCATCAGAATATTAACCGAGTTGAGTGAAACTTTAAATTCCTCATGGTGAATTCCATTTCACTTTTTATTCAGTTTTTAATTCACTTGGCCTGTAGCTTCGTATTTCAATATTGTTTACTTTCCTTTACTCCAAAACTGAATTAAAACAGAATTTGGCTTTATTTAAATAACTAAGCAATTTGTTTGTAAGAGCTATCAACAAAATAACCACTTATTTATAAAGGCTACTATTAAAACTGGAAGTGAATGACAAACCAATTATAATTTTCAATTTGGTTTAACATGTGCTGGATATGACTACTTCCAACTGCAATAGGTCTGATAGATTTACTGAAGGTTCTGAGGAGCGTGGAAACACCTCTGAGTTGATATTGTGCCTTGGTCTACCTTGACCTGGGGTGGTAGCACCTTTTAGGACCCTAGCTACAGGCAAACCTCCAAAAGAAAAAAAAAACAACACTATAAAATTATAAAAATACTTATTTATAATAAAATGATCAACAATACATTTTATAGTAGATTTTTTCTTCTTCTTCTATGTGCCGTGTCCCTACAGAACGTAGACGATAATGGCATTCTACGTCTCCGTATCCCTGAGGATACCACCAGAAATAACACGCTTTTTCCTGTTACAGCACCCAAACTTTGCTCTGTCATCTATTTGCTCCACCCAATCACGTATGTTACGCGTTGCTTTCATTTGACTCTGTTTCCCTATATCTGACTTATGAGTATCAGATTCTCCAAGACTTCCTTCACCATTACATGCCCTAGGAACTTCAAATGTCTTTTTTTATGTTAGGTATTAGTTTCCTTATCAGTTCTCTTCTTTCCAAAACATCATCTTTGCTTACATTTTCGGTCAATGACATCCTCAGCATCCTTCTGTAGAATCACATTTTGGTTGCTTCAAGTCTCTCTTTTCCTTTCATTGCTTTCATAGAAAAATGACTAGCAATATATTTTATCTGTAGTTGAAGCATACAAGTGCGTTCAAAATATTTAAATTTCAGCATTAAAAAAAACCCATAGAGGCTAATGTGCCGCTAGACAGTCAGTCAGTTAAGTGCCATACGCGATCTGAGCAGAATAATTCCCGCAGTAGGTCGCCATTACTTTCTGCGGTAGACTGGTTGCCATCCAACGCTATAGAAACTAATCTGTCCTACTATTTAACTGAGCACTGGATGGAGAAAAGACGGATTGATACCTTTCCTAAGAGTATTTGCGCGTAAGTGAATGCAATGAATTCAACAGGAATTCGAACTCGGCTCCCCGATTTCTCGTTCCGAGTCGATATTCACTGCACCACTACACAAATAAGATCTAAACATCCAAACATCTAAGCAATCAACCAACCAAATTAACCAAAATTTGTTTTAACAACTGAACATGCAAGCTTGTGTATCGCCATTAAACAAAACCACAAAGTAGGGAAAATATAAGTCACTTGCTTAAAGATAAAAATAATAAGACTGCATTTACTTATTTTTGTGGCTTACGGCCTATCGCGTTGAATACACCGGTTCTCGCTCGATCACCGAAGTTAAGCAACGTTGAGCCTGGTCAGTACTTAGATAGGTAACCACTTGGGAATACCAGGTGCTGTAAGCGTATAGTGACGGATGCGCGTTAGTGGTGCAGTGGATATCGGCTCGGAAAGAGAAATCGGTGAACCGAGTTCGAATTCCACTTGAATACCCTGCATTCATTTAAGCACTGGTACCCTTGGGAAAGGTATTAATCCGCCCCTTCCCTCTAGTTATGGGTTAAATAACAAGGGTAGTACTTGGGGACCCTGCCCTTAAAAAAACAAATCCCAATGAATCTTGATACTCGAAAAGAAAAAAGTATTACTAGACACAAAACTTATATAAAAACAACAAATAAATTGTTGAAAGAAAAAGGTATAACCAGCAATAAAATTTAGTTGGCAATAAATGACCCACCGAGGTTGATATGCCATAAAAACAACCAACCAACTTATTTTTTGTATCAATATGTGTACACAGAAAGATTTTAACAGAAGACGTCAAATATAAAAAATGAAACCCTAAAATCGCATTGAAATGGTAAAGTTAAAAAGAAAGATATGAAGAATCAGGACAGTTTCTTTAGAAAAAAAAGAGAAAGTCTTAGTGAACTGAAATGCTATATAAATTCACTTAAACTGAACGGTGAATAATTTTCTCACAAATGAAGCGGAAACTTCATGTGGAGGAAATGTTCTTCTACAGAATGATATGACCACCATAGCCAGATCACATAATCAACGAGTTTTAAGGAAAGTGAAAAAAAATTGCTAGGACAGATAATGAGGAAATAAGGTTTAGAGATTTTGGCACTCACGAGACTACTGAAAGTAATAAGATTCGAGATAAATATTAAATAACCTCTCTGACGAGATCGTGTAAAAAATGGCAAAATAGGGGATTGAAAGGATAGAAAAAGACAAGGAATAAGAAGTTGTGGAGAGCCTGACTCTCTCACGTCTTCGAGAAAGACAGAACATAAAAGAAGTTTAAAAACTTTATATATTTAATTAAATTTAATAACTTCAAAAATTTAAATACCTAGGAAGTGTTCTAACAGGAGATGGAAAGTGTGACACAGAGATCCAAAGGCGAATTGGCATGGCGAAGGACGCGTTCCAGAAGCTGAGTAAAGTATTAACACACAGGAAAATTTCACTAAGAAAAGAAGAGAGTGCTAGAATGCTATGTGATGTCAGTTCTTCAATACGGCAGTGAATGCTGTACAATATCATCGAAGACGAAGGAAAAACTTGAAGCAGCGGAAATGTGGTTCTACAGAATTATGCTGCAGATATGGATTGAGCATGTGAGCAATGATGAGGTGTTGGAAAGAATGGCAACAAAAAGAAAACTAATAGTGAGCATTAGGAAGAGACAACTGAAGTTCCTGGGACATGCAATGAGGAAGGAGGGCTTGGAGAACCTGATACTGACAGGCCAGATAGAGGGAAAAAGAGACAGAGGAAGGCAGCGGATAACATATTTGAAGGGCCTGAGCAGATGGATGACGGAACGGAGGTTGCGTGGTGTAACACGAGAAAACGTACTAAGATCCACCAGGGATAGGGAGACGTGAAAATCCATGATCGCCTACGTCCTGAAAAGACAGGGTACATAGAAGAAGATGCGGACGAGCATACAGAAAAACTTGCAGCTTTATATATAAGTTTTGTGTAGTTACACGTGATGGATTCTGTCTTCTGTGAGTCATTCTACTGCTTTAGGTCTGGAGGTTATTTGATCACCAGTTAAATTTATTTGCTATTAAGCTAGAAGAGTTGACCAAGTTTGTACCACTTTTAGAATTCATTCATTCTTCAGAACCTTAATTTTGGTGAGATTTACAAGTTTTTCTTTTCCTACCGAGAATTGATCTTTCAGCATTGACATCCAAGGCTGAACAGTTTGCTAAACGGGCTTTCATCCCCAGCGTAGATCACAAATTGAAATCGTCAAGAGGGGTTTTTATGTCTAAATCTATACAATGTAAGGTTAGGATCAACGGCTTAAACTCCGTTAGAAAACAAACCCCGTGATTAATTAAGTAAATGATTCCATATACAGTGGACAGCAACGAAAAGTTATCAGGGTGATTAATGTCACGGCTGACCAAGGCCAAAGACCTCGCTCCGTTTGCCCACTGGACGTGTTACTTGATAATACACTTTGGCTTTTATATACTAAGACCCAGTCCGTTTCTGAACGGACCTAAATATCGCATCGTTGCTTTGATACTTCTAATAGGGTAGATGTGATTTGGGTAGGGTCTGGATGGTTAATATTTGTTCTAAACACGAACAAGTCAAGCATGGCACATTTCAGGATGGAGAATGTTGTTGTCTAATGCTATACGCATTGAAAGGAGACATAAAATTGTGTATATGCACAGTTGCCGAGTTCATGGCAGTCGACGGAAGAGGATCCAACCAGGCTGTAAATAAAAATCTAGTTAATGATGATGGGCAATTATATCCCAGATGCTAGCATCACTATCAAAAATGGCAAGAATAGAATCAAAAAGCGGGAAGTCTATTTGTAACTTTAAAAAAGAAGTATCTTTTATCCAATGCCATTAATCCCACCATTCTAAACCTGCCTTACATCTTTGTAACGAATTCTCACCAAGAATCGTTTCATGAATGTGAATTAGCGACATCAATACTGTTTTTGATAAGTCCCTTGCAAAACCAGAGATCAAAAGAATTGAACAATGGACAGGGAAAAGGAGGGATCGTCACACTTCAAAGCTAGAACGAAAATGGTTAGAGTTCCTATTTTACATGTCGCTACACTTAAGATCGTTTAGTCCATTGGCGGGAATTAGTAAAGTTTATTCTTCAGGCCGTGCAATGCGTTCGGGATTTGTGATTGCGTTTTTCAGGAGCGAGGGGTGTTGCTGGGTGGAACAAGGAACGCAAGGTCGGCTCGGAGGCTAAAAAAGGCCTTGGGTGAAACTGCGATGAGAAATGGCGGGAAATTGATTAATGTTCGCTCCACCGGAAATCAGTGGACGGCCTAATTGTCGAGCATTTTGGATCCCATGTTGAACGCGAAACACAGTAATGGCTATCTCGTTTCTTTGTTTTTTATTGTCTCTTTTCTTCTTTCTCTTTCACTACCGTCTCATTTTTCTCTTTAGTCTCGAAAACACGATTTTTTCGTCCTTATCTTTTCCTTGTCTTCAATAAGTATATATAAATATAAGGAGATTTCCTCACGTTCTTTCTTTCCTTCAATTCTTTCTTTCTTCTTTTATTAATCATTGCAACGGGAAAACAATCCACTATGCAGCCCAAGAATACCATGACAATTCACATTTAATGAAAATAGAAATAAAAATATGTGAAAAGTCATGATCGACTAGATCGACAAGGCGACAAAGCCACTAAGACGCAACTGTTTACTGAGAGTGAAAGTGAATGAGAAGATTTTAATGAGGTTAAAGAACAATAAAATAATAAGATTCCGGAAGACAAAAGATTTCGTTTAGCGTTGCATTTAAGTTTTTTTCAAGATTGTAGAGAAGTAAGAAAGAAAATGAGGGTTACACAAACGAAAAATGCGAAAATAGAAATTATAAGAATACAACTTACAGTTACATCAAGATATTTGAACAGGAAAATAATGAGACCTACTAGCCAATCTAGTAATGCGATTAATTTATGCTATCAATGTGTCAAAGAGTAGGGAACAGATGCCGACATGACTTGCCACAAATAGAACATTTCAGAAAGAACTGTGAAAGGTTTCTAGTTTATATGCAGCCGTTGAAAGTCACCTTCTCGGCCCTTAGTTGGGATTTTCCAGCCCAGCTACGTGACTTACATTGGCGCCAGTTTTTTGTTATCGATCGTCACAGTAACATAGTCGTTCGTGGATTACTTATTTCGGGCCCAGTATAGATATTATAGAAAACGTAAAAAATACCAATAAGAGTAATGAAAAGAAAAGAGAAAGCATTTACGAGGGTCATTCAATAAATAAGGTGAATTTTTCGGTATAAGGACTTCTACGAGGGTCATTCAATAAATAAGGTGAATTTTTCGGTATAAGGACTTCTACGAGGGTCATTCAATAAATAAGGTGAATTTTTCGGTATAAGGACTTCTAATACAGATAGAAGCTTACTTTTTTTAAATTTTTTTCTTTACTTCTTTTTCAAAGGAACTTAATTTTGTTTACAGATTGAAAAAAAACTTTGAGAGTTTTGGAGATTAATAAAGATGACTGACCACGAAGCATGCTCCAGGATTGAACAGAGGTCAGTTATCAAGTTCTTGGTTGCTGAAGAGTGCAAACAAGTTGAAATTCATAGGAGAATGTCAATTGTGTATGGTGCCACATGTTTCAGCCAAAGAAATGTCTACAAGTGGGCTAAATTGTTTAAAGAAGGACGGAGCAGTATTGAGGATGAAGACATGCCTGGGAGTCCTACAGAAGTGAGGTCTCCTGAGGTGATTGAATCAGTCAATGACCTCATTCAGTCTGACAGAAGGGTGACAGTGGATGACATTGCAAGGACTTTGAACCTATCTGTTGGAACAGCATACAAAATTGTCCATGATGACCTTGCCTACTAGAATGGCAGCTGCCGGTGGGTGCGAATGATGCTTACTGCAGAGCACAAACAGAAGAGAGTCGAGTTGTCCCAAAAGTGACTCTTCCGCTTTCAGCCCAGACCTTGTCCCTTCAGACTTTCACCTGTTTGGTCCCTTGAAAGCGTTCACGAGAGGCACGAATTTTGAAAGTGACGATGAAGTCAAAAGTGCTGTGAACGATTGGCTGAGACATCAGTCTAAAGATTTTTATGCTGAGGGAATACGGAAGCTTGTGCACAGATGGAAAAAATGTGTGACACTGCTGGGTGACTACGTTGAAAAATTAAAAGGAAAAGTGAGCTATCTGTATTAGAAGTTCTTATACCGAAAAATTTACCTTCTTTATGAAATGACCCTCGTATGTTTATCAATATCACAGGACGATATACTGTTGAAAAAACTAGACAGGGATCACGTTGAAGAACTATTATTGTTATTGTTTTTATTATTATTATTATTATTATTATTATTATTATTATTATTATTATTCATTCGTTCGTTCGTTTGGGTTAATTTTTATCAAATTGGTTAAGAATCATGAATTGGATGACTGTGTAAATGATTTGGACTGAAGGGGATTTAGCCAATTTCTGCCGGTATCATATTCAAAATTTGGTCGTTCTACTGTGAAAACAAGGGAGATAAATGAATTTTTGCATTCTGAAAGAAAAAAAGGAAAAGAAAATAGAAAAGTATTAGTTATAAAATTGCAGTATTTCAAAAGCTAATTTAAAGGTAATTTAAATTGATTGAAAATAGCTGTTCAGGTCCTTCGTAATGATCTTTAATCACAATATAATTCTCTTTATTAAAAATATTCCTAAAATAAAAAAATAATTTTCTGTATCTTTGAGGAATATTAACTTTAATTTAAAGTATAAATAATCTGATTCGTTTACTTTAAATTCAAGCTATCGCAGAAATGCATTTTTAACCAGGCATTAGCTGTGTTATCATGTTTGACAGCGTGATGATAGCTAATGTTGATCCACGGAGATTTTATCTGTAGTAAAACATAATTGAAGAAAATGACGTGAGTGGCTTTTTCATATAATTTTTAAGTACTCAATAATCTTTAAAATTCAGGAAAATTGTAACCGTAATCTTTATTGATTTTTACAAAATTTGACTTTAAATTTAATATACTTATCGGTCTTATTTTATTATAATGTCGTGTATGGTCGACTGTACTTACAAATATAGGCATGTTTATAGAAATTAAAAACTTTTTCAAAAGTTTTGGTGTTTGATGATTTGCGTTAAGCGTTTCCATTTGTAGTTAGTAAATATAGTTTACACTATATAATATATTATATAGTGTATATATATTATGTGTTATATATTATATAATATGTTATATAGATATAATATATATATATTATAATATATGATCTAAAAGGCGAATATTGATACAAATTTTTTTTAATATTTAAAACTTTATAAATTATTACAATTAAAATTATAAAAAAACGAAAACTTCTTGTAAAAGCTTATTTTTCTTCGAATTTTTTCTAAGAACAATGGTGTCGTTAAAATATATTATTTTAAAGGCAATTAAAAGCTTTTCTAATGAAATAAGGCCGCAGTTTTATTGCACTTTTATTTTACGATTGAAAATAGATTTTCAGTAATTGATGCTTCTGTTTGACAAAAACAAATTTAAATTCTCCAAGAACTCCTGTAACTCATATGAATATGAATAGGCTGATATTTTAATCTCTTTAAAGTTCATAAAATAAGGTAAATGCAAGTGACTGATGTAAAAGAGAAATATTTTATCAATATTTCCTAAAAACATAAATTTCAAAAGTAATCGTATTTATTTGTGAATAAGTTCAGAAAATGTCTTTAAAATTTGACAATTATTCGGTTTTTGCAAGAATTTCTAAAACAATGGGTTTTTACCTATAAGCATAATGCTAAAAAACCCATACTTAAAATACCCATACTTAAAATACCCATACTAATCTTTGGCCCACCCGCTGACGCAAGAAAAATAAGATTCTTAACCAAAATTTTGAACGTACTTTATAACAAAAATATTTTGACGATAAAACATAATTTTTATAAAATTTGGGTGCTATATATATATATATATATATATATATATATATATATATATATATACATACCTATATGTATATATGTATATATATATGTATATATATATGTATATATATGTATATATATACGTATATATGTATATATATATGTATATATATATGTATATATATATATATTTGTATATATGTGTATATATATATATATATATATATATATATATATTGGATTTTTATTCCGATAGTCATCACTTTGAATGTTATTTTTAGTAGAAACTCATATTTTAATGGACGCTCCATTTATCTATTAAACATTATATTTATTTTCGCCTACCAATTTAAATATATGAGAAATCTTATTAAAGAAAAATATCGGTTAACTCATGTCGGATCTAACGACGGTTAAAAAGGGGATGGTCAAGGTAAAATGGCAAACGGATCTCGACATATGAAGTTACAAGCTTACTCGCCTGAAGACAGTCAACTTTAAACTCGAAACACGTGTAGCGACACAAATACTATTATGAACACTTAAAATATATCATACAAAAAGCAAGTAATCTATTATTGGGTCTAAATGGCTTACGACCATATTACAAGCTGTTTTGGAATGGTATGACAAATTATGTATTGAAGATTCATTTGATATTTCTAACTTTATACAGCATCATCCGTTAACCAGCAAATCTATGTGTTCTTATGACATTTCTAGCCTTTTTACCTGCGTCTCTTTAGCTGAAACTATTGATATATGTTCTGATACCTTATATCGCAGTCAGTTGTCACCTCCCGTTATTCCTGAAGTGATATTTGTCGAATTGATGCAATTTGCTACGATGTTCGTTGAATTTAGTTTTGATAGCGTCATGTATAAACAAATTGATGGTGTTTCAATGGGTTCTCCTTTGAGACACATTTTAGCAAATATCTTTGTTGAATTCCATAAGGAGAATGTATTATTTGAATCTAATAAGCCCGGTGTGTATTTTCGTTAAGTAGATGACAGTTTCTGTCTGTTTAACGATGAAATTCAAGCGAATCATTTCTTTTTGTTCCTTAATAAAAATCATCCAGCTTAAAAATTTACACAAGAGAAAGAGACTAATTTTCCCCCTCCCTTTTCTTGATGCTTTAGTGAGCAAATCTCCCTATGGTTTTTTTTTTTATTACTGTTTATCAAAAACCAATATTTGCTAGTTTATATATCAGGTGGAATTATTTTTGTACCCAAACACGTAAAACCAGCTTAATTAAGACTCTTACTCATAAGGCCTTGAAGATTTGCTCTAAAACTATTTTGGATGAAGAACTCAGATTTATTACTACTCTCAGTAATAACGTCTATTCTTCGTTGACCAATACATACGGGTCTGCTATTGCGAAACACCTTATAATTAACCATACTAGTGCCGCTAACTTTAGTGTGGACGTGTTCTCCATCTTAGGTATGTCTCACAAAAATTACCACGTCAAAGTGTTGAAGGCCATCTATACTCAATCATTAAAACCTCCTCTGTGTAAGCAGAAGGAACATATATTTGGCCTCCAACTCGTTTCCATTTAGGAATCTTTTATCTCTCCTCCTTACATCCTGTTCTGTTTCTAAAACAGTTATTTATTCACGATTTAGCTCTGTTGAGCGAGGTGCAAAACAGGTTAGTTAGCCCGTTTTTCAGTTTTATTTTTTAACTATTATCATCGTGGGTGGTAATAAAAATAATTTTTGTCTATTGATAGCAGTAATGAAATTTTGTACCACAAATCATATTTTCATATATATATATATATATATTGTTTTTCTTTAATCCAAAGTGGAAGAGTAGGAAGGTAAATTCTAAGAACCTGATCCTAATCAATATTAAAAAAATTTTAACATTAAAAGGTGATGCAGGCAGAGAGCTCAATGTATTAAGAATACAGAGCCAATATAAATTAGAGAAAATTTTCAAAATTCAAATCCGACACCTTTGAAAATTCAAATCCGACACCTTTGAAAATTTTCAGAATTCAAATCCGACACCTTTGAATTTTGAAAATTTTGTCTAATTTATATATATATATATATATATATATATATATAGGGTGGTCAAGAAGTAGGTGAAAGGAGGTGTCATTGGATTGCCATTAACATGACGCTTATTTCCCTCAAGATGGGACTCCTGCACATTATTCAAGAGCAATACGTTAGTATCTTGAAAAAACTTTTCCCAAGAAATGGATTGACCAAAGAAGTCCAATTGATTGGCCATCACGTTCACCTGACTTGACTCCAATGGATTTCTTTATTTAGGGAAGTACTCCAGGACAATATTTATAGTCGGAAACGAAGAAGCGTTGAAAAAAAATACATAAAAGATGTATTTCAAGAAATTCATACACAAAGAGACTTGTGCAAAATGTTTGTCAAAACGTGACGGGTAGACTTGAAAGCTGTGTAAATTGTGATAGACAACAGTTTGAGCACCCGCATTGATAAAATTTAAACACTTTTGTATAATTGAACAAGATAAAATTCAATTGCCAATGTAATAATTGTATTACTAAATAAAATTTTGTATATAATCTTAAAATAAATGTTTTCATTTACTGTACACCTACTTTTGAAACACCCTGTGCATATGTGGTGGTGGGGGTACTGGCGTGCAAATTCTCCTTCAGTAGTAGAAAGAAGATAATGTGAAAATAACTGAAGTGAGATTAAGCGTAAAGCTTTTCTGACCCAAGATGCAACGGGTATTGTCTCAGACTGATATCAGTGAGAAGAACAGTTTTGATTGGCTCGTAGGAAGTTAGGTCAGAAAGAAAAGCCAAAAGGTGCTTATTTGATTATTTTTCCGAGCGCACAAAGAAAGAAAATGTCATTATCTCTATTGTTTTCAGACTCTTTAAAACAAGATGATAATGTTTTGAGAATAAATCAAGAAACAAAGAAAAAAAAGTGGGGATAACTAATGAAACTTGTGAAAAGATAGGAAAAGTGAAAAGAAAAAAAGATAATTGTTGAGAATTACAATAGAAAAGAAGAAAGCCTAATGTCGTAGGAAGATGATCTGAGGAAATAGAAAGAAGTAAGCAAACTAGAAAAATATAGCAACAAAGAAAGAAGGAAAGAAAGAAATAACGAATGAATGAAAAAGAAAGAATAAAGAAAAAATCAAGAAATAAAATAAAAACGAAAGATATAAAAAAACGAAAGAAAGTAAAAAATAAAGAAAGAAGCTAAAAAGAAAGGAAGAGAAAAAAGTAGGAAAGAAAGCAAGAAAAAAGGAAACAGTACAGAAAGTAAAAGAAAGAAAGCTAAAGAATGAAAGAAAGAACAAACTAAACTCAATACAATAAAATAAAAAGAAGGAAGCGAATTCAAGAAAAAGGAAAGAAAAGAAGGAAAAAAGAATGAAAAAGAAACAATGGGAAAAAAGCAAGAGAGAAGAAAAAAAGAAAGAAAAAGAAGCAAAAATGGAAAAATAAAGCACGCAAGAAAAATATAAAAGAAAAAAAAATGAAAAAGAAAATACGAAAGAAACAAAAAAATAGGAAAGAGAAATTTTAAAAAATTCAAAATAGAAGGCATGAAAAAAGAAGAAAACGAAAAAAGAAAGAAAAAAGAAAATTAAACATAACAAGAAAAATTATGAAAGAAAGCAATAAAAAAGTATGAAATAAAAGAAAGAATAAAGAAAAAATCAAGAAATAAAATAAAAACGAAAGATATAAAAAAAACGAAAGAAAGTAAAAAAATAAAGAAGTAAACTAAAAAGAAAGGAAGAGAAAAAAGGAAATAGTACAGAAAGTAAAAGAAAGAAAGATAAAGAATGAAAGAAAGAACAAACCTAAATCAATACAATAAAAATCAAGAGAAGGAAACGAATTCAAGAAAAAGGAAAGAAAGGACTGAAAAAAGAATGAAAAAGAAACAATGGGAAAAAAGCAAGAGAGAAGAAAAAAGAAAGAAAAAAGAAGAAGCAAAAAATGGAAAAATAAATCACTCAAGAAAAATATGAAAGAAAAAATATGAAAGAAAAAATATGAAGGAAAAAATACGAAAGAAAAAATATGAAGGAAAAAATACAAAAGAAAAACTACTAAAGAAACAAAAACATAGGAAAGAGAAATTTTAAAACCTTCACAATAAGAAGGCATGAAAAATAAGACAGAAAACGAAAAAAGAAAGAAAGCGAAAAAAAGAAAGAAAAAAGAAAATTAAATATAGCAAGAAAAATTATGAAAGAAAGCAATAAAAAAGAATAAAAGAAAAGAAAAATAAAGAAAAATTGAAAAGTAAAGAAATGGGAAAACAAGCAAACCAGAAAGAAAGAAAAAGAAAAATAGGAAAGAAAGCAAAAAAGAAAGAGAGCAAAAGTAAAAAATAGTAGAGAAAACAAGAGAAAAGGAAAAAGAAAGAAATGCAAGTCATAGAGAAAATACGAAAGAAAGAACGGCAAAGATGATTTGCGAATTAGTTCCTCAAAAGTTGGCCAGTGTAACAAAGCTGGAGTTTTTTGCTGGTTTGCCTAATGAACAGATAGGCTTTTAATGAGTCAAATCTGATCTTCTTTCCGTGTCTCCGTTCGTGAATCAAATCGAAAAGAATCAAACAAATGGTGTCGATGTTTATTCAGTTTTCAATGTTCATGCAATGTGAACCCTAAACAGATAAGGAATTGTCTTCTGCTTTCGATGATTTTTTTAAACAAATTGGAAAGGATTTACGCCGGTGGAAACCATTTTTCAGAACCAATCTTATTAATGCTGACATAGGACGTGTTGCAAAAAAAAAGCTTAAATTACAAACCTATAATGTTTTAGAAATCTTCCTCTGTCTATCAATTTGTTTTCTTATTCATCTCTCCCTCTCTCCTTTCTATCTATCTATCTATCTATCTATCTATCTATCTATCTATCTATCTATCTATCTATCTATCTATCTTAAGCATCATTGGATAATATATTAGGTTAGCCAAAAACTTAATTCGATTTATTTAGTAAAAATGAAAATATTTTCAGGGTTAAATTTCATACCAACTGCACTAAACAAGTGTTACCGATGTCATGTAACCCATAGTTAACTGACGCAGCGGTCAGTTCATCGGCATCTAAACCAGTTCCTTTACCAGGCTATTCTGGTGCAGAGGGTGAATAAACGCCTGTGCGATAAAAGGATGAGACCTTTCACAAAAACTTAGACAAACTTCCATAGATATATATGCAGACATTGTTTTCAAAACAGAGGGGTTCCTAGACTGCAATCATCTTCGAGGGTGAAGGGTTCCACCGATGAAATCCATGACAAAGGCAATCATTCGATTTGGAGAATAACAATTCTAGTTTGACCCGAAGAGCAATAGGCTACGCCATCTCTCTTTGCCCGAGATGCACTATGCATGAATAAATAAATGAGCCGCCTCTCCAGATACGTTAAGGGGACTGATCAGCTGCTCACTTGTGCAGCGAACCCAGTCTTGCAACTAATGATGTTCATGTTGAAACCTTATTGTGTATTATAATAGGTTGACTTGAACATTCTTTCCAGTTATTATGTAAAAAAGAAAATAAAGGAAAAAGCTATTCGTGTAATGCGTGTCTGCTTCACGGGCATGTAGTAGACATTTTTTATACAATTTGTGTCCTACAAAAACAAAAACACTACGAACACAAAAAAATCAATAAGAACGTTTAATTATTTAGTTTTGGTCATAATTAAATGAAGTCAGTACACAGTTGTATTTAAAAGTGTTCAATACAATTATATTGTAGAACTTTTGAATATTTTTCATTTGTAAATGAGTTATTACGCAACCCAAGTTTCTACCTTTCGGTGTCTTCAGGCGATTTACGCTAACAGATTTTTCCTGTTTTTTAAAAGCACTCACGTAACAGGGATCTTTTATGAACGCGCAATTTTCAAAACTAGAAGTTATGTTTTCATTCATGGTTGTATGACACAAAGGTATTTTGTGGTATGGATAAACTTGATCATAATTTCTGTTCTTTCATTTAGTAATTCATTTTTGTTTGAGAATAACATAATAGCTATCTTTTGTTCCTGGTACAGTCTGTATTTTACCAACGTTGTAAGGTTTGGCTGTTTTTTTACTATTCTCCACATGTGTGTTTTTTTTTTTTTTTTTTTCATATTTTAATTTCAGTTTCCACACATGGCTAGCCAACTTTGGACAATTTTTTAAGTTTTCTAGTTTAGGGGCAACAGGAGCAAACATACTAAGAGCCACAAGGGATAGGGAGACGTGGAGAGCCAGTATCGCCTACGTCCTGGAGAAGAAGAAGTTTAAATGTAGACCTATGTTTATTCTATGTAGTTTTAAAAGTGTCTTTGGTTGATTCCAAATATGTTTTGTTTTGACCATTTAAGTCATGTACTTTTGGATGTGCGTTGTGGTACAGTGGATAGCGGCTCGGAATAAGAAACCGGGGAGCTGAGTTCGAATTCCAGTTGAATCCATTGTATTCACTTCCGCGCAAATACCCTTGGGAAAGGTATTAATCCGTCTCTTCCTTCCAGTTATGGGTTAAATAGCACGACAGATTGGGTTCTATAGCCTTGGTCGGCAACCAGTGTACCGCAGAAAGCAATGGCAACCTACTGCTGGATAATCTTCTGCCCAGTCAGTCCTGTCTCTTTGGAGACATGATCGCCCAAGCGTGTATCACGTATGGCACTTAACTGACTGACTGAATATAATAGTTGAACATATGATTAAGGCTTTTGCTGGGCATAAAGTGGGGGATCTGTTTTATATTGTTATGAAGTAATAAACTGATCCCCCACTTATTACTACATAATAATATAATACATATCTTCCCTTTCTAGCTATGAGTCTAATAACAGGATAGATTGGGTTCTATAGCCTTGGTCGGCATCCGGTCTACCGCAATAAGCAATGGCAACCTACTGCTGGATAATCTTCTGCCCAGTCAGTCATGTCTCTTTCGAGACATGATCGCCCAAGCGTGTATCACGTATGGCACTTAACTGACTGACTTTTGCTTTGTAAATAACTCCTTTTGTATTACAAAGTCCTTGAAGTGGGGATTTCTTTTTGCCCCTGCAATTACATTCCTTATTAATGCTGTTTTGTACGTTGTTATTTAGGTTTCTGGCATTTTCTTTCTTTATTAAATTCTCTAAGTTACTCGTACAGCTAGAACACAATTTGATTGTATTCCTATTGAAAATTTTGTTTAATTCCGAGCTTTTTAGAAAGTATTTATTAATCAGATTAAAAAATATTTGTCTTATTTTTTGTTTTTATTTCTAAGTTAAATGTTGGGTTGAACCAGATAATATTTCGATTTCTATTATTGATTTTTATTTTGTCTGTCTGGTTGGAGTTTGTATTCTAAAATGTTCTTTAAATTTTTTAAGGTATCTTCATAATTTTTTCTTTTCATCAAATATTGCTTTGTTTGACGAGGTTATTGATATCCTGTGCTCTATTCCTTTATGAATGTGCTTGATTATGCTTGTGGGATGATTAGATCTTGTGAAGCCACATCCCTCTGGTGAGAACATGGCTAGAGTCGAGCTGCCAGGTCGAGACCGATCACATTGCAGATTCTCCTTATATATCGTCCGGTTCACACTCCACCCACGTCTATTGAACAGGTGAAGAGGCTCATCCCTTGTTCCTTGTTTAGGATGTGGTCTCCGGTTTTCTCTTTTCCAATCTTTATCTTTTCACTCTTACGTAGCCCCCTGCGCATCAGTGGCGTTACCGCCTTGCTCGGGGTGATATGATTTAAATATATATATATATATATATATATACTCCTGTAAAGTTGTCACTTTCTCTCAACCACTTTTCTTAACAGTTTTAATGGAAACCAGGAAATAAAAGAAACATGCAGCGAAGATGATGTTTTCCTCATATTCCTTTTCTTTAGCTGTCCTTACATCAATTTGGTTATCTCCCCCCCCCCTCCCCCCTCCCTCTCCCCCCCCCCTCCCCCCTCTCTCCCTCTCTCTCTCTCTCTCTCTCTCTCCTCTCTCCCCCCCCCCTTTCCCCCCCCCCTCTCCCCTCTCTCTCCCTCTCTCTCTCCCCCCCCCCTCTCTCTCCCCCTCTCTCTCCCCCTCTCTCTCCCGATATTTTACACTCTTCCTCGCCTTTTACCTTTTTCCTCAGTTATTTTATTGTTTCCCTTCTTTTTTATTTTCTCTTTCACTGTTTCTTCTTCACCCTTTCCTTCTATTTACCGTTTCCTCGCTGGTCTTATTTTTCTTTCAATCTCTTTATATCTCTGTGTTTCTCTTTGCAAGTCTCTTTCTCTTTCTCTCTCAGTCTTCTTTTCTTCTTTTCTTTCTCTCTTTCTCTCTCTCTCTCTTCCTCTCTCTCTCTCTTCCTCTCTCTCTCTCTCTTCCTCTCTCTCTCTCTCTCAATCTCTTTCCTCCCAGCCTAAGGAATATTCTGGAAATAAAAAGCATACAGCAAAATGGTGTATTCCCTCCCTAGAAATTGCCCCCATAACCAAAGTGACGAATTCGATAACAAAATTCAAACATTTTATTGGTCTTTCTTTCTTTTTTTTCGTTTTTTCTTCTTTTTTTTTCACTCGTTCTTTCTTCTCTCAACGTCAGGGAAATTAGTAGAGAAAGGTTTCGAGTAAAATCGATATTAGAGAGTCAGGATAGTTGAAAATATCCCTTCCCAAACCCCAAGCATTTTTCTTCACACCCAAACTCTCTTAATCAATTAAGTAAAACGCATTTCGTATCCCCGCCCATTAGTAGCGTTAGGTAATAAGAAACGTAACACTTCATTGGTTGACGAAGTCGTAACATTTAAGGCGGCCGGCACGCGACTTAATGTGGCATGGAAAACACAGTCATTTTGAAAGGGTGACGCATGCGCACTCAAACAAAAAGAAGCTGATTAAAAGCTTTTACTTGAAATAATGTATTCTCGGGTCTACTTTCTTATGTTCTTTTATATATCTGTACTTATTCGGAAAGTTTTGTTTGACTTAACAAGACTTAGTTTGAGATTTTTTTTTTTTTTGTGAAGAATTGACAGTTCATATTCACACTCTTCAAAATAAAACTGGCTAATTGTTTGAGTCGCCACCGTTAGCACTTTTATCAAGCTATTTTTTCACCTAATCAGTCAGTCACCTAAGTTCCATACGTGACACACGCTTGGGCGCTCATGTCTCGAAAAGGGACATGACTGACTGGGCAGATGATTACCCCGCAGTAGGTTGCCATTATTTTTTATGGTCGACTGGTTGCCAGCCAAGGCTATAGAACTCAATCTTTCCAGTTATTTAACCCATAACCGGAGGGAAGAGACTAATTAATACATTTCCCAATGGTATTTGCGCTTAAGTGAATGCAACGAATTCAACTAGAATTCGAACTCGGCTCCCTGAGTTCTCCTTCCGAGCGAATATTCACTTCACCGAAATGCACATTCTGCACCACAATGCACATCCGCTCGTTTAGAAGGTCTAATGGGCCCTTTGTGAGGAAGAGGGTCACATCGGCTGCTTGAGATTTAGCTCCAATCTGCTACACCCATAAAACATGAAAATGGCGGATATGTTTTTTCGGGACTAAACTCTTTATTGATTTCTTTTGGCACTTAAAATACATATCTGGTATGAAGTTAAGCAACATCGAACTCGGATTAATACCCTTCCCAAGGGTATTTGCGCGTAAGTGAATGCAAGGAGTTCAACTGGAATTTAAATTCGTCTACTCGAGTTCTCGTAGCGAGCCGATATTCACTGCACCACAAGCCTCAAAAGCCACGCAAAGTAGGCGGTTACTACATGAGATAGTTTTAACGTGTATAATATTAGGATATGTAGGATAAATAACGATTGGTATTCGAGTTTAAGGTTATAGTAATCGGGAAAGAATTCTCTCAAAATGCGTTTCCCAATTCATCAGTTCTGAGGAAGCACCTATCTAAATGAAACTTCCTTCTCAACAGTCAGATCATAGTCACATGGGATACGCGCTTGGGCGATCATGTCTCTTTCGAGACATGGCTGACTGGGCAAAAGATGGTCCCGCAGTAGGTTGCCATTACTTTCGGCGGTAGATTGGTTGCCAATGAAGGCTACAGAACCCAATGTTCTATTATTTAAATCATAGCTGGAGGGAAGAGACGGATTAATACCTTTCCCAAGGGTATTTGAATGCAAAGAATTCAACTGGAATTCGAACTCGGCTCGCCAATTTGTCGTTCCGAGCCGATATCCAATGCACCACAACGCACATCCGTAACACAACGCAACACAACACACATCCTTCTCAACGATAGGAATTGTCGAATCGGTGTACGTAGTATGGTGTGTTGTATCTGTGAATGTCTTGGCTGGTCGAATCAATAAATAGCGAGAGATTTGAGAGAAACTTGCATTGTTATATCTGTGGAGAATAGGTTGTAGCGTGAAAACAATTCATCCTCCGGCCAACCCATTCAGGGAACAGACGAACGGGTCGTAAAGATTCAACTCTTCCTCAGCTTTTGAATTCAGAGTTATCCTTCTCTTAGACTATTTGCCAATCAAGATTAAAACGACGAGTTTACCATGTTTTTTAACCCAGCCAGGAAGAAGATATGAACCCATACCTTTCCCAAGGATGTGCGTTGTGGCGCAGTGGATATCGGCTCGGAACGAGAAAATCGGGGAACCGAGTTCGAATTCCAGTTGAATTCCTTGCATTCACTTACGCGCAAATACCCTTGGGAAAGGTATTAATCCGTCTCTTCCTTCCAGTTATGGGTTAAATAATAGGACAGATTGGGTTCTATAGCCTTGGTCGGCAACCAGTCTACCACAGAAAGCAATGGCAACCTACTGCGGGATAATCTTCTGCCCAGTCAGTCATGTCTCTTTCGAGACATGATCGCCCAAGCGTGTATCGCGCATGGCACTTAACTGACTGACTGACCTTTCCCAATGATATTTAACAAAAGTGAATGTAACGAACTCGATCTGAATACGAACACGACTGCAAATATATAATATCGGATGGTCACGTCATCTACGGCATATGAAGGTCTAAAAGCGCAATTATGAAACAGCCAGACTATCTCCATATACGATTTGCGGCTTAAAATACACAATTATTAAATTACATAACCCGGCAGCCACCAACAAAAGTAACCACAGTACCTAATCAGTAATTTTTAATGAAACATGAATAGTATCTAGACACCTCGCCGTAGAGCCATCTTTGAAAATATCTGGACAACACGCCGTAGGACCATCCTTTGAAAATATCTGGCCACCTCGCTGTTGAGCAACTTTGGAAAATATCTTGACACCTAGTAAATACACGGGGTGATGAAGAAAGGACTGGAGTCAAGTAGATACGTGATGGTAATCGACATTGCATTTAAATTCCTGGAGGTTGTAGCCGTCATGAAAGCAAGTGTACGGAAGAGAGTTCCCCAGGGGGGAAGAGCGAGAAAAGAAGCTGTGGAGTACAATTTTCGCCTGCATTTGGTTGATCTAACTGTAAATGGCTGGAACCTTGTTGCCAGTCTGGTTGCACTCGTAAATTCTTGAAGAAGGGGCACCAGTGGCTTAAGTTCGTCGGAGCAGAAGCCATGAAATTATTTGTAGAAAAAACAGAGGGAAGCCACATCCCACCGGTGAGAAAGTGACTGGAGTCGAGCTGCCAGGTAGGGACCTATCACATTACAGATTCTTTTTTGGAGCTTGTCGAGAACACAGAGACGAACAGCAGGGGCGTCTGACCAGATATGACAACAGTTTAAATAACTTTTTCTTTTAATATTACATATTGAAAGATGTTGCGTCCTGGTAAAGGATTGATTTAGTTTAAGTTGCAAAAGATAAAAAGACATATATATATATATATATATATATATATATATATATATATATATGCTAAGCAAATACAAAAGCCTACGTTGCTTTGCTTTGTGTCATCCAATGTCGATATGCTGTCAGAACCCCAAATTCGCAATGCTACGTGTGCACTTTTGCTGTGAGAAACAGGCAACGTAAACAACTCTTTGTCTGCGTTTTTTATCAAGTCTCCAGATTGCTTTGTACGACCAAAGAAATTCAGAGCCGCAAACGCAAAGCAATATCTGCGATCTCCCAGACGCCATTTCGTCAACCTCACCTACGTAGTTTGAAAAGACGGCCATTGCAAAACCAGACTGATACGGAGACGGACATCTACGAGCGAGGACTATCAATTTCCCATTAGACAATCCTCTTTGTCGCCCAGCACACATCCATCACTCTAGAGAAGGTGTTTGCTTTTCGGGAAACGGCCGATTCGGCCATTTTCATTTCTTACCTTTTTATCGAGATCCAAACGTTTTGTCAACTATTAGTTTTCACGGGCACAAGAGCACACAAAATGGCTGACGTATTACGACCTCTTCATTCGTTCATTCTCTTCTTCATTCGTCTGCTTGTTTTCTTGACTTTTTTTTTGTTTGTTTTTTAGTCTTTTTATTTCGTTAACATTTCTTTTTTTGTGTGTGTGTGTTTCATGGTTCCTTCTTTTGTCTCTTCTTTGTCTTTTTCTATTCCCAACATCTCTATGTATCGATTGGTCCTTATATAGTCTCTCTCTCTCTCTCTCTCTCTCTCTCTCTCTCTATCTATCTATCTATCTATCTATCTATCTATTCTTTTATATTTTAATTGTCCCTTTCTTTCTAACTTCTTTCTCCTTTCCTCTTGCTTTTCCTTTTTATCTCTCTTTCTCCTTATTTATTGGTCGTTCACTGAAATGTTCTTTCTTTTCTTCGTTTTCTTCCCCTGTCTCTCCTTCACTCTCTCTTTCTTTCTTCCTTTCTCTCTTTCTGTGTTCTTTTCTCTTTTTATTTTAATCGCAACAGTCTTGTTCACTTCTATCTCTCTTTCTTCTCCTTTATCTTTCCCTCTCTTTCTACTATTTGGTTACGTTTCCTTTATTTTACTTTTTTCTCCCTTCCTTCTTTGTTTTCTTTTTCCGTCTGTTTCTATTTGTTTTAAAGATACAATCCATTACCTTCTTTCTTTTGGTCACTCCTTTCCTTTCTTTCTTTCTTTCTTTCTTTCTTTCTTTCTTTCTTTTGTCTCTCTTTTTCTTTCTTTATTTAATTTCTTTCTCTCTTTTTTCTTTCTGTATTTCTTTCTTTCTTTTATTTCTCACTTTTTCTTTCTTTCTTTCTTTTGTCTCTCTCTCTCTTTTCCTTTCTTTTGTCTCTCTCTTTTTCTTTCTTTCTTTTGTCTCTCCTTTTCTTTCTTTATTTTATCTCTTTCTCTCTTTTACTTTCTTTCTTTCTTTCTTTTGTCTCTCTGTTTTCCTTTCTTTCTTTTGTCTCTTTCTTTTCTTTTCTTTGATTTAATTTCTTTCGTTTCTACTGTATTATTTTATTCTCTCTTTCTCTTTGCCTTGATTCTTTCAGTCTCCTTTCCTATTTGATAATCGATAATTTTCCTCATATATATATATATATATATATATATTGTTAGGTCTTGTAGGATGTCACAATGCGTTTAGTAAAATAAAGGAAGGTAAAGAAGTATATGGGCATTAAAAGGTAATACCCAACAATTTCTTTATCTTCCTTTATTTTACTAAACGCATTGTGACATTATTTAGCTGTCCCTCCCAGTAAAACGCATTGTGACAGCCTTCAAGACCTAACCATACACCTAATATACATAATGCTTCAAGCAAATTACAAAACTTATATATATTTACATATATATATATATATATATATATATATATATAATATATATATATATATATATATATATAAAAATATATATATATATATATGTATATATATATTACATCGCTTTTTTGCTTTCCCATATATTCTCTTTTTACCAATTTACTTTTTATTCACTTTCATTTCTTTCTTTCTTTTTTCTGCCTTTCTTTCTTTCTTTCTGCCTTTCTTTCTTTCTTTTCTTTTCTTTCTGTCAGTCTTTCTTTTACTTTTATTTTCTTTCGCTCCTGATGCTTATTTTCCTTGTCACAATCTTATTCTTTTTCTCTTTCTCCTCCTCTCTCTCTCTCTCTCTCTCTCTCTCTCACACACACACACACACACACATTTTCTTTGCTCTCTTTCAATATATTCTGGTCGATAATTCTCTTTCTTTCTCTCTATATACATCACACATGTACATACAAATGTGTGTGTGTGTGTGTGCGCGCGCGCGCGCGCGCGCGCGCGTGTGTGTGTGTGTGTGTGTGTGTGTGTGTGTGTTTTCAAGTAGAGTGCATCTGCAGAAAAAGACAAAATGAATAAAAAAGAAACAAGAAGAAAAACTCTAGTTTGCCGAAGCTTTTCGGATTTTCTGATAAAGTCCCTTAGAGGACGAAACACCTCGGTTAAGTACAGCTTTTCGTCCTGTCTCTTTTTTATTCATATACATATATCATCGTCCAGCGGACGTTTTCCTCTATTAATTTCTTCTTCTTCTTCTTCTTCTTCTTCTTCTTGCCTTTCTCATTTTCACAATTCCTTATTTGTTTTTTTTCTTTTTTTCTAGTTTACGACTCAGAACCGCTTCCATTTTTCTTTATTTCCCTCTTCCGTTTTTTTTTATTTACCACCCTCATCTTCCTATATTTTTTATCCGAATGCTCTCTTATTTGCTTCTTCCTCTTCCCTGCATTCATTGTTTTTATTCTCACTCTCTTCTTCTTTTTCTTCTCCTTTTTTCATCTCTTTCCGTCTTTTCCCTTCATTTGGAATCACTTCACTATTTTTGCCTTCCCCACATACACATTTCTTTCTTCCCTTTTTTTTTTTTCCTTTTTTCTTTTTCGTTTTCTCTCTGCCACTTATTTCCTCTTTTATTTCTTTCACCCACTCGTTTCTTTCTCAATCTTATTAGTTAAACGACACAGCTATTAAACAACGTCGGTCATTTGACCAGCAAATAAAGAAGCCTTTTTGTTTTAAAATGTCGCCTTCGTGTTTGGACCATCTCCAACTAGACTTTATTCATCGCCTTAGTTTCGTATCTCTATTGACCGTCAACATTCCATAAAAGCAGACGACACGATAACACGCGCTGACCTCTCGAAGACCAATATCATCGCTTGTACAAACCGACGGCTAATCACTCCACAAAATGTGCCCATTCATCCAGCGAATTTAATGCCGGCCGAACAGTGCGAACAAAGATGGACACCAGCTTTTGCCCACCATTTTGTTTTTCCTTGATGAATTGCTTTTCGTTCATCTTGATTCTTTTATTTTGATTTTACTTGCTTTTTACTAATTTCTTTTACTTCGTTTCTGTGTTTTCCTGGCATATATCAACTGTTATGAGCTTCACACGTCTACAGAATGTGACTATTTGTTCTGATAGCACAATCGTCACGTGATGACATAATTTTGAATGTCCGAAACGTATATATCATCTAAGTAAAGAAGAGAGAAAAAAGCAAGGGTATCCAGTAACATATCTAATTTATCAAGATATTCGACGTAAGCCGGCATTTATCATGTAAAAGACTGCTTAAGAACAAACAATTGAAAAAGAGAGAGAGAGTGAATGAAAAATGAAAAGCGTTTAAGAAGTTTATAATTTAAAAGTTCATATTTATAATGACTGATAGTTATCTCACTTGCTAGATAGATAGATAGATAGATAGATAGATAGATAGATAGATAGATAGATAGATAGATAAAAATGTTCAAGAGATAAATAGATAAATTATAAATATGAAGAGAATTAGATAGATAGATAGATAGATAGATAGATAGATAGATAGATAGATAGATAGAAATTTTCAAGAGATAGATAAATTATAAATATGAAGAGAATTAGATAGATAGATAGATAGATAGATAGATAGATAGATAGATAGATAGATAGATAGATATGAAATTGACTAGGAATAGATAGATAGATAGATAGATAGATAGATAGATAGATAGATAGATAGATATGAAATTGACTGGAATAGATAGATAGATAGATAGATAGATAGATAGATAGATAGATAGATAGATAGATAGATAGATAGATAATGAACACACCGAGATAGATAGATAGATAGATAGATAGATAGATAGATAGATAGATAGATAATGAACACACCGAGATAGATAGATAGATAGATAGATAGATAGATAGATAGATAGATAGATAGATAGATAAGAAAACTTAGATAAATGGTTATTTTATCTGCGTGTCAAAAATCGGCTGAGAAAGAAAGCAATGTATAAAAGCAGCCAACAACTTTACAGCAACAAAAAAAAAACGCTGTCTTTTTCCCGAGGGCATAGAAAGATTAATCAAGATAAACTGACCATCAACAAACATTGGTAATTATCTTAAACTCCGTCAGTTTTGCTCCATCGGCCATACTTTACTACCGGAAGAGCAGTGATCGGAGCCGTATTTTTCTTGAATAAACCTCACTATGAAACTTTCGAAAAACAACCAAAATAAAGAGTGGTAATCGAGAGACAGGGGAAGGGTTTCCGAATCACTCAAGTTTGAAATTTTATTATTTGGGCGGTTACATGCCCACAAGGAGCGACTGGGGGTTCCCGAGATTTTTTTTTTATTTTTGTTTTATCGTCTGCTTTTTCTTTCAGTATTTAAGCAAATACGTTACTAGGAGAAAGAACTGAAACAGTAACGAATTTTATCTCTTAAAGAGAACAAAAGTAAAGGCACTTTTCTTGAAATTTTTTGGCATATACTTTAATATCTTTTTTAAAACGTTTTTTTTCAAGCTATGTTTAACAAATAAATGCGTATTTTTTTTCTATATTTCTGAGATGAGGTAGTATTTACAGTATAATATATAATTTTTTCTATACATACCTACAGTGAAGTCTCATTTATAGATTAAGTAAAATAAGACATAAACAATATTTACATTATTCGGACTATTGTCCTCATCTTTGTTGCCATTTGTACGACGTTTCGGCCGTTGTACGCTCGGGCCTTCTTCAGGTGCGAGGAATTTCGAACCGAAAACTTTATTACAATCATTGGGGTATATGAACTTCATTCCTTGCGTAAAGCCTCGATTAGAAATCATGGGCTATCTCACACTAACCCTGAAAGTTACTTGTTCACCACTGCTGTAGCCTGGTATTGAACTCACAACTCTAAGAGTCAAGTCAGAAACTAACCAACGCTCTTAAGGACACATGGCCCAGTCGAGGCTTTACGCAAGGAATGAGGATGATATGATGTTCATTTTTTTTAGAAAAACATTACCTGAAATTTAAAATCGCCAGCCTAAAATTACGTTTAGCTAACCAGATATATTAGGTAAAACAAGCTAAAATTTTAAGGAAACTTTATGCTGTGGATTCTGAGTGGGATACCACACAAAATAATAAATAACAAAAACCGATAGGGAGATAGAATATGTAAGTTATATTGAACAAAAATGTACAAACTGGAACACAGGTTAGTCAATTCAGGAATACTATTAGTAGAAATCAATATATACAGTCTTACAGTGAAATAGTATGTCCGGATAATGATTCTATATCCAAACAACTCCAACTTACTCTGCACCAACTTACTAACCAACTAAGCAACTGCTTTACAACGGTATTTACCCAACTTCCCACGTAAGGCGAGATGTGACACTGTGTCTTTTTAATGTGATTCTTCCCGGCCATATAGCCAGGCCAAAAATATCTATCTTTCCACAGTCGTGATTCCACCCTTCGGCGGAACCACGACGGGGTTAGTGTTCCCTGCCCGAGAGCAGAGAGCGCTCTACACTCATAGACAAAGACATAAGAAACGATATTCAGAAGTTTCAAGGTTGCTGTTCTTACAATAGTGCAGAAAATCGATAATATATATATATATAAAAGGCAAGATACCGGGTCTGATCAAAAACAGTGTTTCAGCCCTTTTATTTTAGTTTTTGCTTCGGATTTGGCTCTAAGTAGGTATAATTGTAGTTCTTAGTCTCAGCCATAATGCCATTTACTTAGAGGACTTATTTAGCCTTCAAAATTCAATTTACGACGAAAAAAACTTATTTGATATCGATACCAGGAAATCAAAATTTGACTTACATCCATTCATTTTTCTTTCAGTCTACGGTCTCGCTTTAACTGGAAACAACTATTGCTTTTTAGTCTTTCGTGCTAACGTCCAAATAGTCTGAGCTCCAGGAGCATGGATTAGTTTTAAAGCTTTCATTACACCCGAACAACGCTGGGCTATTCTGCTAGTTAAATATAAAAGAATCAAAAAGTTTTATATATCTTTATAAAAAAAACAATAAACGAAAGTTTTTATGAAAAGTTATAACTACATCTGTTGTTAAAATGAAGCAAAAATGTTTTCTCCGTACTCTTTCTTCCATCAACTGAATACGTTTTCGCCATTTTATATCCATTCATTAGTAATCCTTTACCGATCAATCTTTTGAACAAACCTGTAATCAATACCTGGCATAAATTCATGATATGAACCCTCAATGTAGAAATTTGCTAGATTTGACCAAATTTGGCAAAAAGCCACGTTCACTGTGCGCACATTACATCTGTATGTACATAATGCACATTTCGTAAATATTGGCACCTATGAGCTCTGGTACTTGACGTGGATGAGCAGTCATCTATTCAGATTGACTTTCCCATTGAAAGCCAAGCAATCAAATGCTCTTCCCTACCGTTACCTCCGGTAAGCCATAATATTAACTGGAATGGCCTTATTCGATCGGTCAGTGGCTGTTAGCGTCCACCGTTGGTCTCTTTATGATTCCTATATAGCTTACTTTCGCGCAGTTCTTTTATAAACGTTTGTGACTGAAGAGTGACCGGTCATTTGGCCATTTAGGGCAGTGACCGGTAGTTTGAATTTGAGGCCAAAACCCTAAGGGCGCACTAAAGCATTGAAATGATATCCGGCAATGTTGAAGGTAGATCAGGACATTGCTTCCCTCACCTGGGCAATGACCTTCGTTTTCTTTCTTTCTTTCTTTTTCTTTCTTTCTTCCTTTTTTTCTTTCTCACTTTGATGAGTACATATTCTTCCCCTCCTTCTACTTTTTCTTCTTAAACATAGTATGCAAATATTCAACGCTGCGTTGCAAACAGACAACTCACTGTGAAATATCTTCTTCTTCTATGTGCCCTGTCCTTTCAGAACGTAGGCGATCATGGTTCTCCACGTCTCCCTATCACTTGTGGCTCTTAGTATGTTTGCTCCTGTTACTCCTGGCAACCCTCGTTCCATCATCCACCTGATCAGACCCTGCAAATATGTTATCCGCTGCCTTACTCTGTCTCTCTTTCCTTCTAGCTGGCCAGTCAGTATCAGGTTTTCCAAGCTCTCCTTCCTCATTGCGTGTCCCAGGAATTCAGTTGTCTCTTCCTGATCTGTTTGATCTGTTTGTCTTGACACCAAGTTTCACCGTAGCTGCTAAATCTGTTGCGTATATGACATTATTTACTTCAGTGATCTTTCACTGCAGATGATACAGTGAAATATCGCTGAAGTAAATAATGTCATATACGCAACAGATTTAGCAGCTACTGGGAAGCTTGGTGTCAAGAAAAACAACAGATCAAACAGGCATAAAGAGTTGGTTTCGAAGGCCAAACTGAAGCGAGAAATTAAAATCACATGTGAATTATCGTTGCTAGATGAGATCTCGAGAAACTCAAAATGCGGAAAGATCAAACGGGGATATAAAATTAAATTAAATTAAATTAAATTCTATCAATCAAGGAAATACTAAATTAAAAACTGCAATTAAAGACACAACGAACCTGGCAATTCAAAAAATGTTGCAGCTTCTTTCTTTTTTTTTAATCATTTCACCCCAAGCAAAGCATTCCACTGCAACTATAGCTCAGGGGGTTACATAGGGGAAGGTGCTGACAGAGCGTTTAGATATAGGATATGTCAGAAGGAGGGTGATAGACGAGTAAGGAGGTACATAGGAAGAGTGTTTGGGAGAATGATTGCGTGTTAGTGTGTTAGGAGGTGTCTATTGACCTTACATTTAAACTCCTGAATATTGTAGCTGTCGGGGAAGCAAGTATGTGGCAGGGAATTCCACAGGCGGGATGTGCGAGAAAAGAAGCTGTTGGAGTAGAAATTGCGGTTACATTTTATTGGTTTCACTGTAAATGGGTAGGACCTAGTTGTTAATCAAGTATCTCGTGCAAATTCGTAAGTGATCAGTGATCTAAGTTCATCGGAGCAGTAACCGTGAAAGTATTTATAGAAGAGGCACAGGGAAGCCACGTTACGCCGGTGAGAGAATGACTGCAGCCGGTCAGCCAAGTCGGTATCGATCACTGTCGCCCTTAAGAAATTTTGCATGAAACTTGGAAAAGCAATAAAAGATGCCGAAAAGCCAGCATCAATTGAAAAAGTGCAGAATAATGGGAGAATATTTAGAGCATCCCAAAATATAACCAAAAATAATGCGAGGCAAGCTCTAAAGCAAGGATCGGCAACCTACGGCCCACGGACCGGACCCGGCCTGCGAAGGCATTTTAACCGGGCCGCGAGCCTGATTACCAACAATGACTCTAATTTAAAACATGAGATACAAGGCTTTCGAATTCAACAAAAGACCTGCTGTTATCTTCCTCTGATCCACCCAACCGAATTTAAATGCTATGACCGCAAAAACACGATCAAAACTCTATCACCTCCATTTCTGCGTAAAAATTAATAAAATAAACATAAAAATTAATTTTAAAAACCGAAATAAAATTCAAATGAATATAATCAGTGCTTTTCGTATTTACTTATTCAAAAAGAAATAAATCCAGGATTTTGTTTCGTTTTAGTAATTTGTTTGAAAATTGAAAGAAAACCCAGAAAATATAAAACATATTGCAATTTTTGATTCCTGGATTTTTCTTTTTTTTTTTTTTTAATCATATCACCCTGAGCAAGGCGGTAATGCCACTGAAGCACAGGAGGCTACGCAAGAGTGAAAAAAATGGAGAAGAGAAAGCCGGAAACCACATCCTAAGCAGGGAACAAGGAATGAGCCTCTTCACCTGTTCAATAGACGTGGGTGGAGTGTGAACCGGGCGATAGTTTAGTCTATCTACTCCAATTGAGGAAAAATAAATAAATAAATAAATAAATAAAAGAGTGAAAAGAATGGAGAAAAGAAAGCCGGAAACCACATCCTAAGCAGGGAACAAGAAATGAACCTCTTCACCTGTTCAATAGACTTAGGTGGAGTGTGAACCGGGCGATAGTTTAATCTATCTACTCCAATTTCACCTTTTCAATAGACGTGGGTGGAGTGTGAACCGGGATATAAACAAAAAAATAATTTTTAGTGACGTCATAATTTCATCCATTTCACTTTGGTTGATTTTTTTCACTTTGAAGTATTTTGACGTTCCTTAAGGAAAAGTAATTTTTGTTAGGTGTTTTTTAATTTTAGATTTTCTTTTGTTTTTCTGATTTCTCAATGTTTATTTTCATTATGGTTTTAAATATTTAGGTTGACAGGGGTCTGCATATGTAATTTTCCTTAATTTTTCATTAATGGCCTTCGTCCGGCCTGCGACCCTTCATTATTACACGATCCGGCCCGCGGGGTCGAATGAGTTGCCGACCCCTGCTCTAAAGAAATCCCCAAAATGTAAATCGTCAGGAAAAGAAAAGGTAACCAATTTTTGGCTCTATCATGCCATCAATTCATAAAACCCTTGCACAAACTTTATCAATGTTTAATAATAATTTCAATGAAGTCCCAGAATAGATCGCTGAAGGTATTACATATCTCCTGTCAAAAACGGGTGGAACAGACGATCCGAAAAATTATAGGCTAATAATATGTCTATCCACTATAAATAAATTGATCACGTCTGTAATTGTACTTACTCTTTTCTCGAAGAAAACATCATTCTTCTTTTGGAACAGAATGAATGTCGAAGAGGTTCATATTGTTGCAAAGATCGACTATTGATAAACAAAGTAATTCTGAAAAATTGCAGGATATGAGGTAAAAATCTCAGCACAATTTTGATAGATTCCCGTAAAGTGTGCCACCCTCTTGGATCCTTAAGGCTTTGAGGCTTACGGCCTATCACGTTGAATACACCGGTTCTCGTTCGATCACCGAAGTTAAGCAACGTTGAGCCTGATCAGTACTTAGATGGGTGACCGCTTGGGAATACCAGGTGCTGTAAGCGTATACTGACGGATGTGCGTTGTGGAGCAATGGATATCGACTCAGAAAGAGAAATCTGTGAGCCGAGTTCGAATTCCAACTCTGCATTCACTTAAGCGCTGGTACCCTTGGGAAAGGTATTAATCCGTCCCTTCCCTCGAGTTATGGGTTAAATAACAAGAGTAGGACTTGGGGACCCTGTCCTTAAAATCAAATCCCAATGAATCTTGATACTCGAAAAGAAAAATGTATTACTAAACACAAAAATTATTAAAAAATACAATAAATTGTTGAAAAAAAAAGGTATTACCAGCAATAAATAAAGTTTAGTTGGCAATAAATGACCGACCGAGGTTGATATGCCATAAAAACAACACAACCAACCAACTTAAGGCTTTGAACATGTAAAAGTTTCTTCAGTAAATTTCCTTAAATACAGCTTGGGAATTCGGAAAACCAGGTTACATCTAAATTAAACCATAGACGCTGCCACTTCCAACCGACTGAATATCCGACAAGAAATCTTTCAAGGAGATTCATTGTCACCCCCCAACCACCACCACTTCTCTTTTATCTGTCCTTAATCCCTCTTACGCAAGAACTAAACAATAACAGCTATGAATGCAAAGTAACAAGAAAGTATTCAATCACCTACTCTACATGAATTATTTCAAACTCTTTGCCAAAGACGACAATGAGTTGAAGGATCTCCTTAACAATGTAAAATATTATAGTGAACACAGAGATATGGATTTCGGATTAGATAAAAGAAAGGGAGGCTTAAAGAAACACGCATAATAGATGTAGATTTTGTCACAAAGATTAGGAAAATTAAAAAAGAAGAAACCTATGGGTGCCTAGGAATTACCTAAGGAGATGGAATGTAGTATACCTGAAACAATATTTTGGTTGCTCGTACTTAATAATAACGGCTTTAGGATATAAAAAACGATATACTGATAAACTCGCCATGAAAAGTGTTATACATATATATATAAAGAACGAGACAATTCTAAAACGAATCAGGTGGCCAGCTAGAATAATAAATTTGTATAACGGGTGATTTGTTGAAAGTTGATTGATAAAACCGGTAAAAATTCTAAATGCCTGTTAAGAGGCGAAAAATTTATTTAAAGAATGTTTTGAGCAAAAAACGAAAAGCCAGATGTCTTGTGACTGATTCCGGACGGGAAGGAAATACCGAACTGACTTGGCCAATCTCCCTGCAGAGGTGTCGGAATTGAAAAACAATAGATACCGATTAATTTGTTTTGATAAAAATACAGAACAAAATCTCGACAGTTCGGCCGAATGATTATTCTCATAAAGTAAACTACAAGATTTTCCATGAAAAAGTGACCGTGGATCGTAGACATTAATCCGCCCGCAGCTACTTCCTCACTTCAAATCGCAGAAGTGATAACTTTTTTTTATTTTCTTCTTTAGAGAGTTCAGTCGTAGTAAGAGAATAATATATTAGTCATCCACATAAAGGGTAAATTTTCGTTTTAGCTCCCGACGGCTTTCCCCCTTCAAATTTATCCAAAATAGCATTATTTCTGTGCAAATGTATATGCTGAACTCAAATCAACAATTAGTTATTGAAAAAACTTACCTTTTTTTATCTTTTTTCCTGTTATGAAAGTAATAAGCGTAGAAATACAATAGCGCATTGCTTTCATAACCGGAAGTACATCGCCGGAAGTTTCAGTAAAACAAAGAAAATCGACCAAAAATCCACCGAAATTTCTTGCCTACGTAGAACATCATTCTGCAGTTTGATCGGAGTTCAGCAGATACATTTGCACAGAGATAATGCAATTGTGGATAAATTTGAAAGGGGGAAAGCCGTCGGGAGCTAAAACGAACATGTACCACATAAAGTAAACTACAAGATTTTCTATGAGAAAGTAACCGTGGATCGGAAAAGGGGAGAATACCAATTGTTTATTCGACTATCAAACCAGAAAGAAGAAGAAATAAAGCGTATTTGGAAAGATAGTTTCTTTTTTGAATAGAAGAAAGATTAAGGAAGGATGAGGAATTGCCTGCACCCACTGAAGAGGAGCAGCACGGACAACCCACCAAAAAGTGGGGAAGGAACTGTGGGCGGAGTAATGCCGTCAACCGAGAAAAGGAGGAAACTTCCAAATTGGGAAATAATTAATTTCGCATGATCAAAGGCAATGAAAATTACAGGTGGAGGATATACCAATTCCCCCAACTGCATCATGCTCCCACACCAGTTTTTGGCAGACACTAGTAAATACGATTGCGCGAAGTGAATTAAAGGAAAGACAAAAGACGACAACGCACGTGACTAACTACCGAAGAGAAACTTCGACATCAGCCTTGAGCCAAACTTACCAAATCAGCCTAACAAACTTCACCTAATCCACAAACCAAACTTTATCAACTTAACCAAATGTTGCGTGCGATTTAGGAACGAATTAGGTCGATAAATACTTGCATGTTAATAACTACTAACAAACCATTGTACGCAGTACTCGATATTAAAATAGTGGTATATTTTTTTATATTACTTCAAGTGTTTCCTTTTTTTACTGTACGCTTTCACTCTGCTTATACCAATCCAATACGTGAATATCTGCGTTCTAGGACGTTTTGCCTTCGACCTAATCACAATGTGGTGTAGCGCAGGTGAGAGTCGAAGAGATCACGCCATCAATCAGGCGCAGTACTAGACGTCTTAGTCGACGGGGAATGGTATCAGTCAGTCAGTTGAGTACCATACGTGATACACGCTTGGGCGATCATGTCTCGACAGAGACATGACTGACTGGGCAGAAGATTATCCCGCAGTAGGTTGCCATTGCTATCTGCGGTAGACTGGTTGCCGACCAAGGCTATAGAACCCAATCTGTCCTGTTTTTTTACTCTTAGCTAGAGGGGGAAGAGATGTATTATATTATTAAGTAGGAATTAATTTACTCATAACTGGAATGAGAAGACGAATTAATACTTTTCCCAAGGGTATTTGCGCGTAAGTGAATGCAATGAATTCAGCTGGAATTCGAACTCGGCTCCCCAATTTCTCATTCCGAGCCGATATCCACTGCACTACAACGCACATATTCATATCAGTCAGTCAGTTAAGTGCCATCCGTGAAACACGCTTGTGCGATTATGTCTTAAAAGAGACATGACTGACTGGGCAGAAGATTATCCCGCAGTAGGTTGCCATTGCTTTCTACGGTAGACTGGTTGTCGACCAAAGCTATAGAACCCAATCTATCCTGTTATTTAACCCATAACTGGAAGGAATAGGCGGATTAATACCTTTCCCAAGGGTATTTGCGCGTAAGTGAATGCAATGAATTCAGCTGGAATTCGAACTCGGTTCCCCGATTTCTCGTTCCGAGCCGATATCCAATGCACAACAACGGGAAGAGTATAGAGATGCATAAAAAAGCTTAACACATAAGACGCTATATAACCAAAAGAAAAATTAAATAAGAAAAGAATATTACAGTGTGCGTCTGGCATTGAATAAAAAAAAAGAATATCACCCTGTGCTGCAATACAGCTTCAAAATTCTTAACTGAACCTAGCTGACATGAAGCGAATGGACTCTAAAACATGCCACCACATGCATCATCTCAAGTCTGATGTTGATCATCTATATGTGCCCAGATCCTATGGAGGCAGAGGACTAGTTCAACTAGAACTGTCTTACGAAACAAAAATCGGCCTTCAAATATAACTGGAAACTACAGAAGAGTAAATGATGGCATGTGCTGAAAACAAAGTAGAGATGAATATTGTAATTTTGCTGTTACAATGATTTATATCAATACACATTATATCACTACACAAAAAATGTTCATCTTTCAGAACAATATTGTTCTTCTTCAGGTAATATTTTAAAAATAAATGGTTAAAATGATTTATTTTAGAAATATACGATGAATTCATAGTTATTTAGAAAGAGGTAGTTGGAGGAAGTTACACTATGATTGTAGGTGTGTCAATATTGCTCAGTCAAAAGTGAGAATTAGGTTGAACTATGGAGTTGAAAATTTCGGTCGCGTGGAGAACAAATGTAGCTTAATGTCAAAACAGGACACTTTTTCATTTTGTCTGTTGAAGATACATACAAGGAACAGACATTATTCAAATGAGTAGACAATTTTTAACAGCAGGTTTAATTTTAGTTTGTTTTTTGTTTTTTTTTATTTTGTACTACCTCATCTGTTAAAGAGGCTGGATTGTTTCGGCTAAAATTAGAATTAAGTAATTATGGTAATCTAAAATATACTGGGATTATGAAAACCAAATAAGTATTGTGTGGGTCATTAATTTTAATAAAAATTTAATAAAAATTTTAATAAAATAATTATCAAGTAATAGTTGAGCATAAGTTATAAATGAACAATTATAATTAATTAAATTTTAAAAGGAAATATTTGCGGTGTTTAAAACGCACTGTCAATTTATTTCTATGGTTTAGTGGTATTTTATTTTTAGGGATCTAAATCTGCAGCTTTTCATTTAGGCTAAGATGGCAGATGTCATAAAATCATTTGCAGACTCTTGCTTTTTCCAGAATAGTTCAAAATACTCAGAAAGAGATATTTATGTTTGGTACGCGTTATTTTTAAGGAAGTTAAATGCAAGCACCACCTCTACTTAAAAGCGTTTTTAGTAGATCTAATGTGAAGTTATTTTAATATTTGGGTTTTTATATGATGATAGAGCACATTGGTAAACAATAGAATTTGTTACACACTTGTTTTCCACTGGGTAATTGTTACGATTTTGACAATTACATAAATTTATATCATTGATATTTTCATAATTTGTATAATTATTCTTAAGCTGGTTTATTGTTACTTAAATATATATATATTAATTAAATATATATATATTACTTAAATATATATATATATATATATATATATATATATATATATATATATATATATATTATTCATCCACATACAGGCCTTGTATCACAGCTCATCAGTGTAGCTAGACATCTACTTGCTTCTGACCGGGGTCCAAACTCAACCGATTTGGTGTTAGTCGGAGTCGCTAACCTAAGTCATTGGAGCATGGAATCAGAGAAGGGAAATTTTAACGTGTTGTATATAAGCAGTGTATACACACGCCAGTCACCGAAAGAACTCAATTCATTTCTGAAGATTTATGCATAAATCGCAGAACTAGGAACTGTTTTTTTTTTATTTTCCTCTCTAGAGAGCTCCATCGTAGTGAGAGCATAATATATTAGTCATCCACATACACAGCTCATCAGTGTGGCTAGACATCCACTTGCTTCTGGCCGGGATCGAAACTCGACCAATTTGGTGTCAGATATATAGGTAAGTGTGTGTGCGTGTGTGCTGTATTAAAAGGTATTAACATTTCCTGTCTATTTAATTTATGTATCATTTTTTCTATTATACGAAAAATCATTTCGCAAATGTGGCTATTGTTGGTGGATGTAATTAGTGTTGGGTTCAAACCTTTAGTATCCATATGAGTTATCATGTCGAATGATTTTTTAATTCTTATTAACTTTTTGCAGGTTATTTAACGCAAAAAATATTTTAGATTGTAAAGCTTTTTGAACAATATTAATGTTATGAGTCCTACTAATTAACCCATAGGTAGGGAGAGAAAAGGTGGATTTATACATTAACCATTGGTATTTGAGCTTAAGTACATACCTAAATATAACGAACCCAACTGGCATTGGAACCCAGCTCTCTGATTTACAATTCCCTTCTTATCCATGACACCAAACACACATCAAAACTTACAGTACCTGGTATTCCAAAGTGGTTGACAATCCCAGAAGTAACTGGGGTCGCCATTGCTTAACTTCGGTGATTGTAAGATTGTTTCAATAGGTTGTGGCTGTAATCCCACATGAGTCTTCATCATGAATGATGGCTATTTAAAGTTTAAACAACAGCCACTTTTGCGAAGCATTAATTGTAGAATAAAAAATGATCAATATATTTAAAAGACACAAAATATATATTTAAGCGTTGGTGTCAAAATACAAGTCCTACATCTACCGTTTTCTTTCTAGTGTAAATCAAACCTGCAGATACCTTTTGCATAAACTATGCATCAGTAGATTTTTTAAGCTAGTGTAAAATAGACGTAAGTCTTTCAACTCTTACACGAGCGTAAATCACACTCACATCTAGTATTTTCAATCTAGTGAAATATAGACCTAACTCTTCCAATCCTATTTGAACGTAAATCACACTCACGTCTAGCTTTTTCAATCTAGTGTAAAATAGACCTAAGTCTTCCACTCCAACTCGAGCGGAAATCACACTCACTTCTAGCTTTTTTAATCTAGTGTAAAATAGAACAGTCTTCTACTCCTACTCGAGCGTAAATCACACTCATTTCTAGCTTTTTTAATCTAGAAAAAATAGACCTAAGTCTTCCACTCTTACACAAGCGTAAATCACACTCACTTCTAGCTTTTTTAATATAGTGTAAAATATACCTAAGTTTTCCACTCTTACTCAAGCGTAAATCTCACTTACATCTGGCATATTTTACTAGTGCAAAATAGACCTTAAGTCTTCGACTCCTACACGAGCGTAAATCACACTCACATCTAGCTTTTTTGATCTGGTGTAAAATAGACCGAAGTCTTCCACTCTTACTCAAGCGTAAATCTCACTCAGATCCAGCATTTTTTTACTAGTGTAAAATAAACCTAAGTCTTCCACTCCTTCTAGAACGTAAATCACACTCACTTCTAGCATTTTTGATCTAGTGAAAAATAGACCTAAGTTTTCCACTCTTACTCGGTCGTAAATCACACTCACTTCTAGATTTTTAATCTAGTATAAAATAGACCTAAGTCTTCCACTCTTACTCAAGCGTAAATCTCACTCACATCTAGCATTTTTCTTCTAGTGTAAAATAGACCTAAGTCTTCCACTCCTACACGAGCGTAAATCACACTCACTTCTAGATTTTTAATCTAGTATAAAATAGACCTAAGTCTTCCACTCTTACTCAAGCGTAAATCTCACTCACATCTAGCATTTTTCTACTAGTGTAAAATAGACCTAAGTCTTCTACTCCTGCTCGAGCGTAAATCACACTCGCCTCTAGTTTTTTTAATCTAGTGTAAAATAGACCTAAGTCTTCCCCTCTTACTCGAGCGTAAATCACACTCACATCTTGCTTTTTCAATCTAGTGTAAATGGGATTAATATATAGCATTTCACTCTCGTGTAAACCAGATTACATATAGCTTTTTCCATCTAGTGTAAACCAGATTAACATCTAGCTTTTTCACTCTAATGTAAACTAGACCTGCATCTAACTTTTTAACCCTTTTATATCTTTAGACCTACGTATAGCATTTTCAATCTAGTGTTAACCAAGTCTTCATCTAATTTTTCCTTCTAAGCAAAACCTACGTCAAGTTTTTTTCATTATAGTGTAAACGATATCGATATGTGCTTTTAGCTCTCAAGTGTAATCCAGACATACCTACATCTTACATTTTCATACTAGTCTAAAATAGACTTAAATTTAGCTTTTTTTATTATAGTATAAACCAGACATACTTCTACCTTCTTCAATCTAGCATAAACCGAATTTTTTCTTCTCTTTTTAACTCTAGTGTAAACCAGACCTACGTCTAGCTTGTTCACACTCGTATAATCCAGATCTACATGTAACTTTTTTCACACTAGTGTAAATGAAACATACGCATAGATTTTCCTCAAGTGTAAACTTGACTTACATCTAGCTTTATCACTCTAGTGTAAACGAGATGCGAAAGAAGCCTTTTCACTCTACTGTATACCAGACCTTCATCTATCTTTTTTCACTCTAGGATAATTCATAGCTGAATTAAACTTTTACACTGTAGTTTAAAGCAGAGAAACGTCTACGTTTTTCAATCTAGTGTGAACCAGTTCCTACATTTACATTTTTAAATCTAGTGTAAACCGAACGTATGTCTAGATTTTTCAAACTAGTGTAAACCAGACTCACATTTACATTTTAACTCTTGTGTAAATTTGACACGCTAATGTAAACCAGTCCTACGTCTAGATTTTTCACTTTAGTGTAAACCAGAGCATATCTACGAGTTCCTCTCATAAACCAGAGCGTCATCTACCATTTTCACTCTAGTGCGAACCAGACCTACATCTTCATTTTCATACTATTTTAAACTGGACCTAAGTCTGGCTTTTTCAATCCATTGTAAACCAGACCTACATTTACATTTTTAGCTCTAGTGTAAACCGAACCTACCTCTACATTTTTCAATCTAGTGTAAACCAGAACATATCTAAGAGTTCCTCTCATAAACAGAGCTTCGTCTACCATTTCCATTCTAGTGCCAACCAGACCTACATCTTCATCTAACATACTATTTTAGACCCGACCTAAGTCTAGCTTTTTCAATCCATTGTAAACCAGACCGACATTTACATTTTTAACTCTAGTGTAAACCGGACCTACGTAAACATTTTTAGCTCTAGTGTAAACGAGACCTAAGTCTAGATTTTTCAATTTAGTGTAAACCTGACCTACATTTACATTTTTAACTCTAGTGTAATCCGGACCTACGTCAAGATTTTTGAATCCATTATAAATCAGACCTACATTTACATTTTTAAATTTAGTGTAAACTGGACCTACGTCTAGATTTTTCAATCTAGTGTAAACCAGACCTACTTTACATTTCCAACTCCAGTGTAAACCAGACCTACATTTACATTTTTAACTCTAGTGTAAACCGGACCTACGTCTAGATTCTTTTATCTAGTGTAAACCAGGCCTACATTACAATTTTTAACTCTAGTGTAAACCGGACTTACGTCGAGATTGTTCAATCTAGTGTAAACCAGACATACAATTACATTTTTATCTCTAGTGTAAACCAGACTTACATTTGCATTTTTAATTCTAGTGTAAACCAGACCTACATATACATTTTAAGCTAGAGTGTAAACCGGACCTACGTTAACATTTTTATCTCTAGTGTAAACCGGACCTACGACAAAATTTTTAAACCGTCATAAACCAGACCTACATTTACATTTTCAACTCTAGTGTAAACCGGACCTACGACAAAATTTTTTAAACCGTCATAAACCAGACCTACATTTACATTTTCAACTCTAGTGTAAACGAGACCTACATTTCCATTTGTAACTCTAGTGTAAACCGGACCTACGTCTTGTTTCTTTTATCGAGTTTAAACCAGACATACATTTACATTTTAACTCTAGTGTAAACCGGACCTACGTTAACATTTGTAGCTCCAGTGTAAACTAGACCTACATTTACATTTTTAATTCTAATGTAAACCAGACCTAGATTTACATTTTTAGCTCTAGTGTAATCCAGAAGTACGTTAACATTTTTAGCTCTAGTTTAAACCAGACCTACATTTACATTTTCAAGTCTAGTGTAAACCAGACCGACATTTACATTTTTAACTCTAGTGTAAACCGGACCTACGTCTAGATTTTTCAATCTAATGTAAACCACATCTGCCTCTAACTTTTTTCACTCTAGTGAAAACTGGACCTACATTGCCATGTTACTCTCTAGTGTAAACCTGTCCTACATCTATCTTTTTTACTCCGATATAAAGTGAACCTACATCTAGCTTTTTCACTTCTGTGTAAATCAGACCTGTCTACGTTTTGCCATGTATTGTAAACAGGAAATATATCTACCTATTTGAGATTACTGCAGATTAGACCAATGTTTTTCCTTTCAGTAATTCATTAAATACGGTGTGCGATGGATAAATTTTTGTTTAATTAACCCAAAGATGTAAATAACACTAACAACTCATTTACACTGATATATTTACCAAAATTACAGAAAAATATTTTGAAATACTAAAATGTATTTTTTTCTTCTCAGATCTTCTTAGTGTTGTATATTCGATTGGTTGGTGTAGAATGGTACTGTCATTCACGATTACCACTTAAAATAACAGGATTTTATCGAATTGTTAAATAATATCTTAGTCGGTGTGGAATTTTGCCCAGAAGTAAATTTTGCACTAGATGAAGCAGGGATATATACTGATGGTGTAGAACGCAGGTGGCTGGCGTATTTTGTTTTGACGATTGAGGAGTCAGCGCCGGAGATAAGATAGAATGCACCGGAAGTCTCAGGTGTCAGCTGTTAATTATTTAAGTGACATCAGCTGTCGCAGAGTCTACAGTTAAGTCTAGCAGTTGCAGACAGCAATCGAGTCGTCAATTCGTGCGTGTGGCTATCAGCAGCTAAACCTCCCAGTAAATAAATAGACTGTTACGCTACCATTAATTCATTAGTTCGAGGTAGTTCGGACATTCATCATTCTGTCACGGTCCTGCATAAAAACCGGAAGCACATTACCGTAACATTCTGTGAAATGATATAGCTGGTCAAAGTTTTCAATTGGAGTAGATAGACTAAACCATCGCCCGGTTCACACTCCGCCCTCATCTATTGAACAGATGAAGAGACTCATCCCTTGTTCCCTGTTTAGGGTATGGTTTCCGGCTTTCTCTTTTCCAATCTTTTCATACTTTTCTTTTTTCTTTCTTTTTCAATTGGAGTAGATAGACTAAACTATCGTCCGGTTTACACTCCACCAAAGTGTATTAAACAGGTGAAGAGGCTCATCCCTTGTTTCCTGTTTAGGATGTGGTTTCCGGCTTTCTCTTTTCCAATCTTTTCACACTTTTCTTTTTTTCTTTTTCTTTTTTTTTTTTTTTTTCAATTAGAGTAGATAGACTAAACTATCGCCTGGTTCACACTCCACCCACGTCTATTGAACAGGTTAAGAGGCTCATCCCTTGTTTCCTGTTTAGGATGTTGTTTCTGGCTTTCTCTTTTCCAATCTTTTCACTCTTATGTAGCCCCCTGCGCATCAGTGGCGTTACCATCTTGCTCGGAGTGATATGATAAAAAAAACGGAAGTGGTTACTGGCTGATGAACCCGTCTTATTCCGTGGCTAGTTGTCCAGAACAGTAGATAAATTACGAGTTCTTGTTTTTGTTTTTTTGTTTTTTTGTTTTTTGTTTTTCTCGCGGGCATTGTTTTGCAAAGCCCATTCTGAGGTACGCGTAAGATTAGAGATTTATCGGTGATATGTTCATAGAGCTGCGATTTAGTTGTGTGTTATCTCTAAGAGGTTTTAAGTATAGATCCGAGCATCGGAGTGTAAAAAGTATAAAGTTTAGACGATATGGTTTTAGTTAATGCCCAAGAAGTGTATCCCTATATCAACTCCGCCACTACAGCGGCTCGAAAGAAACTCCACTTGAGGTTGTCTGGTAGATCAGATTTCTAGATTGCAACCATTTTATTCAAGGCTTTATCTGTGCGAATTTTCACGGACACGTCAGTGAAAAAAAAGAATAATTAAAAAATATATTGAATATCTAAATTTATTTATAAATGGAACTTTGTGTGTGTGTGTCTGTGTGTGTGTGTGTCCGTTACCTATAGACTCCAAAACGGCTGAACCGATTTTCTTGAAAATATACACAGTTGCACTATAAGCATCTGCGAGTGTTTTTAGCTAGGTTTTGTGTCGAGGTACCCCCGATAAATATCGAAAATCGATAATCGAAAAAATCGGGTTATAGAAGGAGTGGTCCGATTTTAATCAAATTTGATACACTCATAGACAAAGACATAAGAAACGATATTCAGAAGTTTCAAGGTTGCAGTTCTTACAATAGTGCAGAAAATCGATAAGATATATATATAAAAGACAAGATGTTTGTGTGTGTGTGTGTATTTATCTGTCTGTATGTCCTTTATACAAATCCACAATTTTTTATCCGATTCTCACCAAACTTCACACAAATATTCTTTAGGCTGAGGCTGAGCTCCAGGAGCATGGATTAGTTTTAAAACTTTTATTACACCCGAGCAACACCGGACTATATTGCTAGTTTTTATATGTTCGTGTTGGGGTTTTTATCAGCAAAGCCGAGAAGATCTTCAATTTTAGATCCACTCTATTCTTCTTGAGTGTGCGTTGTGGTGCAGTGAATATCGACTCGGAGCGAGAAATCGGAGAGCCGAGTTCGAATTCCAGTTGAATTCCTTACATTCACTTGCGCACAAATAACTTTGGGAAAGGTATTAATCCGTCTCTTCCCTCCAGTTATGAGTTTAATAATAGGACAGATTGGGATCTACTGCCTTGGCTGGCAACCAGTCTACTGCAGAAAGCAATGGCATCCTACTGCGGGATAATCTTCTGCCCAGTCAGTCATGTCGCTTTCGAGACATGATCGCCTAAAGCGTGTATCACGTGTGGCACTTAACTGATTTGATAAGATATATGAGATGTATTTGATGCAGTACGATATATAAGACATGTATTCAACAATTTCTTCTTAAACAACTAAAGTAAATCTCTTTCCGCTTCTTCGATGACATTTTTTCATAGTTTATTACTTTTATTCATTCTCTGGGCGCTCATGTCACATTCTGAACTCTTTCATTGCATTTTCTTTATTTCTCCCTATTGTTAGGATGCTTACTCCATTGATTCTCTCATCTTGTCATCATGCGGCTTACTTCTCCTCATTTGTTTGAATCTTCTTTTTATAGTTTTCCTCCATCTTAGTTGTTTTTCTTTCTGTTCTTATTTATTTCACATATTCACCTTCTCTTTCTTTTTTCAGCCTCTCTATTCATTGTGGTTTCTTTTTTCTTTCTTTCTTTTTTCTCCTCAGCTTTATTCTATTTTTCTTTCTTCTCCTACACTTTCTTTCTTTCTTTCTTTCTTTCTTTCTTTCTTTCTGCTTTATTTTGTTTTTCTTTCTCCTTCTATTCTTTCTTCTTCTTTCTTTCTTTCTTTCTTTATTTATTTATTTATTTCTCCTCTGATTTATTCTGTTTTTTCGTTCTCCCCTACTCGTTCTTTTTTTCTTTCTTTCTTTTTTCTTTCTTTCTTTTTTCTTTCTTTCTTTTTTCTTTATTTCTTCTCTGCTTTATTCTGTTTTTCGTTCTCCTCTTATTCTTTCTATCTTTCTTTCTATCTTTTTCCTATGCTTTATTGTCTTTTTTCTCCTTTCCCTATTCTTTCTTTCTTTCTTTCTTTCTTTCTTTCTTTCTTTCTTTCTCCTCTGTTTTCTCCTGTTTTTCGTTTTCTTCCTAATCGTTCCTTCTTTCTTTCTCTTCTTCTTTTTCTCTTCTTTTTCTTTTTTTCTTTCTTTCTTTCTTTTCTGCTTTATGTTTTTTAGGTAACCTCCTACACGATCTTCTTTCTTTCTTCTTTCTTTCTTTCTTTCTTTCTTTCTTTTTTTGTCCCCGCTGAACTTCTTTCTTCTTTTTCCTCTTGACCTTCTTCTTTTTATTATTTTCACCTTTTCTTCCTCCCTGTTTTCTTTTAATCAATTTTGCCCTAAGCAAGGCAGTAAAGCCACTGAGACACGAGGGGTTACTGGCTGTGGGTTAGGGTTAGAAACAAAAAAAAAACATTGCTAAAGAGGAAAAAAAGAAGAGTAATCAGGAGGACAGGAGACAGCGACTGATATTGCATTTTTCTTTCTTTCTTTCTCCTCTTCTTTTTCATCTTCCCCTCTTTCCCTCTTGTTTTCTCTACCCTCTGCTGCTCTTCTTCATTATTTCTCCCCCTCCTCTTCTTCAGTTTTTATCCCTTCCCCACGTCTTATTTTCATTCCTCCCCTTCGTGTTGTTCTTTTTCTTTTCTCCCCCTCCTATTCAGGATTTACCACTGACTCATTTCCCGTTCGTGGGATATTTGTGACGTTCTCCATATAAAACTAGAACAAATAATGGGTTGTTCGGTACATTTTACCTGCAAGATATTTCTATATTTTCTACTTGTCTGCCGCCAGTCTTTGACCTCAGCCACACCCATCTTCTGTTGTCTTCTACCCTCGCACCCAACAGTCATGGCATTTCGCCAGATATATTCTTCATCATCAGGTGCCCAATCAACCCGAACATGCAAGACACTTATCAGAGAATCAGCTTTAAACTCACGACCTGCATTGCAAAGGAAAGGTTATGGTTTATTTTTCGCTTTCTGCCATTGGTCTTTGGAGACGAATGGTTAGCTTACGTGTTGTTCAAAGATGACTGTCAGTCAACGTATTAATGCCATGTCTGGTTTTTCGAAGCACAATGGCACTGGCTTTATTTAGCGTTCGTCTTTGTTCATCTATTGAATTTGAAGGCCATATCTACGGGGCGTCCTAGAATATTGATCCTTAGTTTTCAGACATTTCTAACAATTGAAACGAAGCAGAAAGCACGCAAGGTTTATATCGAATTTTTCTTGAATTGCAGTCGAACTTAATTATATAATCGTTGAATTAAACTTAAGAAAATACTTTATTAATTGCTTTTATTTGAATTGATTGATACGTTTCTTAATGCTTGGCATTGTTAAAAGTGTATATTACAGATTATATGAGATTTTATATTATATAGTATGTACACTATTTTAAATATTTATAATTTTGGAATTATACATAATAGAATTATTCTGTACAAATAAAATATTTATAACTTTGATGTGTCATGTTTTGTGATTCAGAAACATTATTGTTGTTCTTTTTTGTGTATTCTGATCATTTCCTTGAAATTTGAAATATGAGATTTTTGTTTTTAGGGTATTTTCTTTTTTTTTTAGAATTCTTATTAACCCAAAGGATGTGCGTTTTGGTGCAGTGGATATTGACTCGGAACGACAAATCAGGGTACCGAGTTCGAATTCTAGTTTCATTCCTAGCATTCACTTTCGCGCAAATACTTTTGGAAAAGGTATTATCCGTCTCTTCCCCCAGTTATGGGTTAAATAACAGGACGAATTGGCTTCTATAGCCTTGGCTGGCATCCAGTCTACCGCAGAAAGCAATGGCAACCTACTGCGGGATAATCTTTTGCCCAGTCATTCATGTCTATTTCGAGACATGATCGCCCAAAGTGTGTATCACGTATGGCACTCAACTGAATTGACCAATAGCGCAACTAGAAAAAAAATGTTAAATCGATTGATTAGTTTTTATTTTTACGGCTTATCATCCCTTTAAAATTTATTAAAAGCAAGAAGATATTTTTATAATGTGTGGATTATTTTGGAATAATAAAGATTCATTGATATACGTCCTACTAAGTAACCCATAGCTGTGGGGAAAAGATGTGGATTCAAACCTTTCTCAAGGGTATTTGTGCGTAAGAGAAAATAATGAACCCAACTGAAATTGGAACTCTGCTCTCCAATTTTCAATTCCGAACCATTATCCATTACACCATCCGCACATCCATGATTGCAGCACCTGATGTTCTCCAGCGATCACCCATCTAGGTACTGACGAGGCTTAACGTTGCTGAGGCTGAGCTAAAATATGACGCTACAGTCGAAACAAAGTATAGAACTGATTACAAGAAAGAAGTACCACGCAATAATTCTTTATTCAAATGGATGAAAACATTTCAAAAAACAGGTTCTGTCAATAATAAATCACGATTTGGCAGACCAAAAAGAATATGTAGCGCCGGCTATTTGAAATTTCGCACAGATTTTCTAATGATATTCGTTAATGCTGCGTATTATGCCGAAAAAGCAGACTCAGCAATATTATTAGCCCTGATCTGGCATGTTGGCTTCAGTCGCTTCCCCGCCGCCATAAAGTTACTTCCCTCTGCCTCTTCTATAAATAATTTTCTAGCACTTGTTCGAATTGGCTCTTCGCTATGGTACCTAGACCTTATGGATCTAAACGTAGTATTAGTTTGGTAACTGTAACAAATGTATGAGTAAACGTTTGACGAGGCAAACATCATGGCGGCGGACACAAGAATGACAGGGCGCGTGCGCGGCCAAACTGAGAGCGAGGCCTGTATTCATTTGCATAAGCGTATGCCTCACCGGCATAAAAGCTGAGAATTTGCGAGGGTAAAGTTAGTTTTTTCAGTTTTGCGAAACCCACACGTGTAGTTCTTTTAAGAAGAAGAAGAAGAAGAAGAAGAAGAAGAAGAAGAAGAAGAAGAAGAAGAAGAAGAAGAAGAAGAAGGCCCTACAGATGCGTGTGGGCGATCACAAGTGACATAAATGTACAGTTTTTTAGGGGAATAAACACTTGACCTTTTGATGTACTCACAGAAATTACCATGCAGAAATACTTCAAATACACAAAAATAAATAATTTAAAAAATACGAAGGCACGACGATTTGTATTAAACTTTACAATATTCGATTAGTAAATATATTCTTCACTTGATAAGTTAATAAACTAACGACAAGAAATCTTTGAAGTATTTAAAAATATTTTTGAAACTTTATACATTATAATGATTAAAAAACATGAAAACAATTCTTTTAAAATTTCATTATTAATCGAAAATTGTTTTTCTCCAGACTATAATGTCCTTAATATGTATTATCTATTAAAACAAGTTAAAACTTATCAAATTTAAAAAATATCATAGTTTTATAGCATTTTTTTTATTTTAATATTGTGGGCAGTTTTTCGGAAATAAAGGCAAAATGTTTCAAAAAGATAATAGATTATTTACATTCCCCAATGAGTCTTGCGTTTCACTAATAAAACCAATTTTCCCAACAACATTTAATTTCTTAAAATATCATAAATATACTTAAAGGGGAGGTAACTGATGTTAAAAATAACATTTTTTCCAAGATTTTTTTAAAATAATAATTTAAAAAATAATTTCATTCAGAATTCCTGAAAGTTTTATTAAAATCAGACAATTATTTTATTAAAATCAGACAATTATTTGATTTTTGAAAGAATTTACAAATGAATGAGTTTTTCACCGGAAAAAGAATCTGAATTACGTAATATTAAATATTCCATTGTAAACCCTCGTAACGATTTGGTTACCCGTTAACTAAAATTAAAACGAGATTTTTTTACCAAAATTTTGAGCGTGTCAGAAGTTATTGAAAAGTTTTTAAAAAGAATTAAAAATCAATTTGATCTTTTCTCTTAATAATGGCAGAAATACACATTCCTTTTTATTAAGTTTGGGACATTTTTTCTTCATACTATGTTGTTTTTTCAGCGATTTAGTGAAGGTACCTATTTTTAATTTTTTTTTTTAATCATATCACCCCAAGCAAGGCAGGAATTTACACGAGATACTAGATTAGCAACTAGGTCCCACCCTTTTACAGTTAAACAGATAAGATGTAACCGTAAATTATACTCCAACAGCTTCTTTTCTCGCACTTCCCGCCTGTGGAACTCCCTTCCACAAGTCTGCTTTCCCGACAGCTACAATCTCCAGGTGTTTAAATGTAGGGTCAATAGACATCTCCTATCACACTAACTCCCAACTATTCTCAGAACACTCTCATCTACCCAACCCTCATTCTCGGTATCCTTACCCGCCTATCACCCACCCTCTGACATTTCCTATATTTAATCAGCCTTTCTCCACTCTACGTAGCCCCCTGCGCAGTAGTGGCAGTGACATGCCTTGCTCGGGGTGAAACGCTTATAAAAAAAAAAAAGGCGAAAACATCACTGATGCGCAGGGGGCTACGTAAGAGTGAAAAAATTGGAAAAGAGAAAAACCGGAAACCACATCCTAAACAGGAAACAATGGATGAGCCTCGTCACCTGTTCAATAGACGTGGGGGGAGTGTGAACCGGGCGATAATTTAGTCTATCTACTCCAATTGAAAAAAATAAAATAAAATAAAAGAGTGAAAAGATTGGAAAAGAGAAAAACCGGAAACCACATCCTAAACAGGAAACAAGGGATGAACCTCTTCACCTGTTCAATTGACGTGGGTGGAGTGTGAACCGGGCAATAGTTTAGTCTATCTACTCCAATAAATGTTTAGGTAAAGAGCTGTACTTACTTCAGGTACTATTGAAGCCACCCATATATACACCCTGTTGAAAATTGAAACTTCTGCTTTGGTTTCCTTTCTTTCACCATACGGCCAGTTTTAGACACACTGGAGGGACAGGGTGTAATCGAATTTTATTTTTTACCTTAGATTAGCTCATTTGCAGTATTGTGCACTAATATGAATCTATTTTCGGAGTGTATAATGAAATTTGTTTGGCCTTGAAAAATACTGCGATTGAATGAAGTTTTTATCATACCCAGGCACTATTTTCTCAACTGTCGATTAATTTTCATATGGCCTTTGTCTGCGATGGACACTACTCCAAGAAAGCGTACGAAAATTTTAACTCTGCACGAATACACTGGCAAGTCTTACAAAGAGATCGCGGATATTATTGATTTCAGTCTTTCAACTGTCGGTCCTGTAATCAATGCAAAGAAACAAAGTGGATCCATTAGTCCAAAACGTAAAGGAAAACGCGGTCGGAAGAGAAAAGAAAACTCCAAGAGACGACGTATACGTGATCAAGGAAAGTGTGAAAGATCCTAAGAAGTTATTCGTTTTGTTTCGATTAATTTGCACAATCGGTGTATTTGTTTTTTTGTCTTTTTTTTGTTTGTTTTTTTTTTAATCGTATCACCCCGAGCAAGACAGTAACGTCACTGATGTGCAGGGGGCTACATAAAAGTAAAACGATTAGATAGGAGGAGAGTGAGAAGAAAGACGAACCATTTAGAAAGGAGCAAGAGAAGAATGGGAATACAGGTGTGATGACTGTTGCAAAGGTGGAGAGAAAGGAAAGGTGAAGAAGGATGGTGAAGAAAGAACTAGCGTCAAGTGGTTAAGAGATGAGTATTGACATTGCATTTAAATTCCTGGAGGTTGTAGCCGTCAGGAAATCAAGAATATGGAAGCGAGTTACACAGGCGGGAAGTGCGAGAAAAGAAGCTGAAGGAGTTGAATTGTCGTCTGCATTTGGTTGATCTAACTGTGAATGGGTGAAACCCAGTTGCCATTCTGGTTGCACGAGTAAACACCTGTTGCAGGGGCACCAGTGACTTAAGTTCATTAGAGCAGAAGCCATGAAAGTTTTCATAGAACAGACAGAGTGAAGTCACATCCCGTCGGTGGGGAAATGGCTGGAGTCGAGCCGCCAATTCGGTACCTATCACATTACTGATTCTCGTTTTGGAGCTTGCCAAGAACACTGATTACACAAAACATGTAAAATTGTTTGAATAACATGCTACACGATTTTCTTAAAACATATACACTTTCAAAATATTCGTATATTCTTCTTCTTCTATGTGTCCTGTCCCTTCAGGACGTAGTCGATCATGGCTTTCCCCGTTTCCCTATCCCTGGTGGCTCTTAGCACGCCTTCTCCTGTTACACCATGCAATTCTCGTTCCATCATCCACCTGATTATGTCCTTCAAATATGTTATCCGTTGCTTTCCCCTGTTCTTTTTCCCTCTATCTGTCCTGTTAGTATCAGATTCTTCAAGCCCTCCTTCCTCATTGCGTGTCCCAGGAACTTCAGCTGTCTCTTCCTGATGTTCAGTATTAATTTCCTTTTTGTTTCCATCATTTCTAGAATCTCATCATTGCTCACATGCTCGATCCATGATATTCGCAACATCCTTCTGTATAACCACATTTCAGTTGCTTCAAGTTTTTCCTTAATCTTCGATGAAATTGCCCAGCATTCACTGCTATATTGAAGAACTAACAACACATAGCAATCCAGTACTCTCTTTTTTGTTTCTAGCGAAATTCTCCTGTTTCTTAATACTTTACTCAACTTCTGGAATGCTTCCTTCGCCATGCCAATTCGCCTTCGGATCTCTGTGTCGCGCTTTCCGTCTTCTGTTATAACGCTTCCCAGGTATTTATGCAATGTCAATACTCATCTATTAACCACTGGACTCTAGCTCTCTCCCCACCCCCGTATATCCTTCCCTTTCCCTCCACCTATGTAACTGTCATCACACCTGCATTCTCATCTTTCTATTGCTCTTTTCTAACTGGTCTGTACTCTTCACTCTCTTCTAATTAATTTTTTTACAGTTATGTAGGCCCCCGCTCATCAGTGGCATTTCCGCCTTGCTCGGGGTGAAATGATTTTTAAAAAAAATTTAATTTTTGTACCTGGTTGATTCTGGTATCCCCGACCTGTATTTGGCATATTGGGTTGCCCTTTTTATCGATGACCTTGCATTCGGTTTTCGTGCAGTTTATTTCTCGTCCTTTCTTGTTACTTTCTTCTGCTACCTTCTGTATCCGTACATTAGCGTTCTGAAAGTAATAGGAGTGGGTTTTTTTTTTTATCAAACTAATTGAGAAAATAAAGGAAGAAACTTAGATTTTATGACGATGAATGACCCCCACCCCAGCAAATAAAAAAAATAAAAATGTATACGATGTTCAATAAATGTAAGTGACCCAAATGATTACAGTAAGAGCGTAAAGTGCTTGATTGGCAGGCAGGTCGTCAGTGAAAAGAGACAGTTAAAAAATTCGACATAAATTTGACAAGTTTACGCGAACAATCATGGAAGGTGGGTGTGTACATTTTGTAGGTTGAGAGTTATGTCATTAGTTTGAAGGGTAGATTCTGAGCATTTGAGAGATAAAGAGAGCAAAGAGGACCAGAGCTCAGTCAAGAGGTTATCAACAGAGGTAGGTAGGTAGGTAGGTAGGTAGGTAGGTAGGTAGGTAGGTAGGTAGGTAGGTAGGTAGGTAGGTATAAAGAAACGAAGGTAAATGAATATAGGAATACAAGAAAGAAAAAAAGGAAGAAAGAAAGATTAATATAGAAAGGAAAGAAAGAAATAATGCTATAAGAAAGAAAGAAAGAAAGAAAGAAAGAAAGAAAGAAAGAAAGAAATAGTGATATAAGAAAGAAAGAAAGAAAAAGAAAGATTAATATAAGAAAGAAAGATTAATATAAGAAAGAAAGAAATAATGATATAAGAAAGAAAGAAAGAAAGAAATAATGATATAAAGAAAGAAAGAAAGAAAGAAAGAAAGAAATAATGATATAAGAAAGAAAGAAAGAAAGAAAGAAAGAATGATATAAGAAAGAAAGAAAAAAGAAAGAAAGAAAGGAAGAAATAAATAATGATATAAGAATGAAAGAAAGAAAGAAATAATGATATAAGAAAGAAAGAAAGAAAGAAAGATATAAGAAAGAAAGAAAGAAAGAAAGAAAGAAAGAAAGAAAGAAAAGAAATAATGATATAAGAAAGAAAGAAAGAAATAATGATATAAGAAAGAAAGAAATAATGATATAAGAAAGAAAGAAAGAAAGAAAGAAAGAAAGAAAGAAAGAAAAAGAAAAATTAATATAGGAAGGAAAGAAAAATTAATGTAAGTCACGAAAAACGATTAATATAATAAAGACAAAAAGAAATGTAAAGAAAGAAAGAAATATGAATTAATAAAAGGAAAAAATAATATAAGAAAGAAAAAAGAAGAAAGACAAAAGGTGAATAGATATAAGAAACGAACGAAAGATAGAAAAAAGAAAAAAGAAAGAAATGAATAAACAATAAAAAGCTGATTAATATAAGAAATATAGAAATGTGGGTGAAGAAAGAAACAAAATAAAAAAGAAAATGAATGAATATAAGAAAGAAAGAAAGAAAGAAAGAAAGAAGAATGAAAAATTAATATAGGAAGAAAAAAAGATTAATGTAAGTAAAGAAAGAAATGTTAATATAATAAAGAAAGAAAGAAAAATAAAAGAGAAAGACAGAAAGAAATACGAATTATTAAAAGGAAAATAATTAATATAAGAAAGAAAGAAAGAAAGAAAGAAAGAAAGACATAAAATTAATATAGGAAGGAAAGAAAGATTAATATAAGTAAAGAAAGAAATATTAATATAATAAAGAAAGAAGGAAAAGTAAAAGAGAAAGACAGAAAGAAATACTAATTAATAAAAGCAAAATAATTAATATAAGAAAGAAAAAAGAAAGAAAGAAAGAACAAACAAACACTGATTAATAAAATAAAGAAGGAAATACCAGCAAACACAAAAATACTTCCAATTTCCCATTACGTTTCTGCCTTGTTACAACACCCGCATCTTACCCTGTCTGACTGACTTTTCTTTTTTTTTTTCTTTTTCTTTTCGGAATTTTTCATATGTTGAGTTATTATTATTGTTCCGAAATGTGTCAATGTTTCTTAACGTTTCAATGTGTAATGCTTATGTATATAAGTACATACACACATGTAAAAACTCACACTTATGCACATGTGTGCATGCACGCACGCACTCATACATGCATGCACGTGTACATGTTTTTCATTAGGTTGTTTTGGTGGTGTTATGATATTTTTAAATATTAAATATTAATTATAAAAAGTGGGTTATGTGCGCATGTTTGCAGTTTATATTATATTTATTTTGTTTTTTATTTATTTAAAGATCGAATTATATTTATTTTACTCATATCTTTATTTTAATTATTATTTAGGTGGAAAAGTAAGTATTTATTTATATGCCTACATTTAACCATTATTTAATGTTTTTTGTTTAAAGGTTTATTTCGGTTTTTAAAACTAATTATTACTATCTTTTCTTCTAGGTATAATTTATAATATTTACTATTAGTATTGTACGGGGCTGCTTTTTTTATGATTTTCCATTTGATTTTGGTGAGGATATTATTTTCTTTTTAGCTTCATATGGATTTTGATAGGTTCGTAATGTTTAAGTAATTTTCTGTTTTGAACAACATTTTGTATTTGTCATAACTTTCTTTAAAAGTCTTTGCTATGGGGCAATATTTTTTCATCTGTGTTAATGTTATTTGCAACGGTAGTCTTGTACATTATGTTATTGATTAAGCATTTGTTGTTAAGTGGGGGACTTTTCTTTTATTCGGAAGTTATATTTAGTGGTGTTATTTTGTAGGACGTTATTGTTATGATTGTTATTGGTTTGGCTGAGTATATTTATTTCTTCTTAGTTATTAATTTCTCTATGGCATCCATGCAGGTGTTATTAATTTTGATTGTGTCCTTGGTAATAATTTGTTGATAATTTGCTATATTTGGGGATGTTCTTTTTTTTAATAAATTTGAAGAATATTTTCTCTGTTTTTTATTTTTATCGTGTTCTATTATATTTCAATTTCTGTTGTTATCGTTTGAATTATTTCCGTTTTTGTATTTTTTTTCTTTGAATATCTGCACTTGGTTGGTACTGATTCATCAGGGGTTTTTTTGTTTTGTTTTGTTTTCTGTTATCTTTTAATATTTTAGGGCTACTAGCATTTGTTGAAATTCTTTTGTGGTATTTACTTGAATACGTTAGTGGTAGGGTAGAGTTATTGTTAATATATATTAGATTGAGATTTTTAATTATACATTTATCTATGTTATTTTTATTTCTTTATTTTTTGGTATGGTTCGTAGATTACATTGTTTCGTTTGAACATTATAAAATTTCCAACCTTTTGACTGGAATATGTGCCTATTGCAAATCCTAGGAATTTGAAGATTTTTTATTTGTATTTTTTATTTTTTCTATATTTCTGACGTTGCAGTTTCTTAGAATTAATAAACCGTGGTCCTTGAATAAACGTATGTATTTTTTATAATAATATTTGTTAGTTTATTGAGTATATAAATATCTATGAGTTCGTATGCTTTGCGCCATCATAGCTACCTATTGTTATATCAAAATTATTATTATCATTATTGTTTTCATTATTATTACAATTAATATTATTATGTTATTTTTTGTCCATAATTTTTATTGTGATATAATATTGATTTCCGGGAGTTTTTTTATTATATTTATGACTTGGTTGAGAATATTTATTAACATTATTGTTCTGCTAAATTTAGTAACTTGTTTAGTATGTCCTTCATTTATTTATTTATTTATTGATATTAGTATGTCCTTCATTTAATATATTTAATGAATTGCTTAATATGTCGTTTCATTATTTATTTAGTGACATGCTTAATATATCCTTTAATTATTTGTTTAATGAATTGTTTAGTATGTCCTTTATATTTTATTTAGTGACTTGTTTACTATGTCTTTTATTTATTTATTTAGTATATCCTTTATTTATTTAATGAATTGTTTATAATGTCCATTATTTAATTCTTTACTTAATTGTTTAGTATGTCTTTTGTTTATATATTTTGTAAAGTGTTCATTATGGGCTAAAGTTCTTTAATGAATAGATTAATATGTCCTTCACATATTCAGTCAATTGTTTAGTGTAAACTTTATATATTTATTTAGTGAATTATCTAGTATGTCCGTTAATTATTGAATTGTTTAGTATGTACTTTATTTTTTTATTCAGTGAATTGTTGAGTATGTTGTTCGCTTTTTTATTTAGTGAATTGTTTAGTACGTCCATTGTTTATTTATTTAATGCATTGTTTCGCATGTCTTTTATTTATTTAGTTAATTGTTTAATGTATTCTTTATTTATTCATTTATTGAATTATTTCGTGAGTTTGTTGTATTTTTTTATTTTTTTTATATTTCTGTCGTTGCAGTTTCTTAGAATTAAAAAAAAACCGTTGTCCTTGAATAAACGTATGTATTTTTTATAATAATATTTGTTAGTTTATTGATCATATAAATATATATGAGTTCGTATGCTTTACGCCATCATAGCTACCTATTGTTATATCAAAATTATTATCATCGTCATTGTTTTCATTGTTATTACAATTAATATTATTATGTTATTTTTTGTTCATAATATTTATTGTGATATAATATTGATTTCCGGGAGTTTTTTTATTATATTTATGACTTGGTTGAGGATATTTATTAACATTATTGTTCTGCTAAATTTAATTAAATTAAATGAATTGTTTGTTAATTAATTAAATAAATTGTTTGTTTAATTAATTAAATGAATTCTTTGTGATGTCATTCATTTCTTTATTTAGTGAAGTTTTTATTATGTCCGTAATTTATTTATTCTGTGAATTGTTTAGTATGTCTTCTACTTATTAATAAGTTTTTTAGCATGTCCTTTCTCTTTTCATATAATGAATTGTTTAGTGTGTCCTTTATTTTTTTATTTAGTAAATTTTTTATTATGTCCTTCATTTTTTTTCATTTTGTGAATTGTTTAGTAGGTTCTTTATTTCTACATTTAGTGACTTTTTGATATGTACTTTATTAATGATTAAAGTAATTGTTTACTGTGTCATTTCTTTATTTATTTAATGAATTCTTCATTATCTTTTTCGGTTAGTTAGTGAATCGCTTATTAGTTCCTTAATTTATTTACTTTTCGAATTCTTTTTGTATGTCTTTTACTTATTAATGAGTTTTTAGTATGTCCTTTTTATTCTTTATAGAGTGAATTGTTTAGTATGTTTTTTCGTTATTTATTTATCGAATAGTTTTGTGTATTCTATATTTCTTTATATATTTAGTGAATTGTTTAATGTATTCTCTATTTCTTTTTTCATATAATGTATTGTATAGTATGTTCTTTACTTATTTATTTAATGAATTGTTGAATAATGTCATTTATTTATTTATTTATTTATTTAGTGAAAGGTTTATTGTGTGCTTTACTTATTTATTTAATGAATATTTTTAGTATGTCTTTTATTTATTTATTTATTCATTTATAGAGTGAATTTATTTATTTTGAGAATTTAAGACATACATAATTTTTTAATGAACTGTTAATACCTTTTATGTATTCATTTAGTGTAATGTTTAGTATCTTTTTATTAATTTACTAGCAGTATAGCCCGGCGTTGCTCGGGTGTAATTGAAGCTTTAAAACTAATCCATGGTCCTGGAGCTCAGACTCTTTGGACGTTGGCACGAAAGACTAAAAAGCAATAGTTGTTTCCAGTTAAAGCGAAACCGTAGACTGAAAGAAAAATGAATGGATGTAAGTCAAATTTTGATTTCCTGGTATCGATATCAAATAAGTTTTTTTCGTCGTAAACTGAATTTTGAAGGCTAAATAAGTCCTTTGAGTAAATGGTATCATGGCTGAGACTAAGAACTACAATTATACCTACTTAGAGCCAAACCCGAAGCAAAAAACTAAAATAAAAGGGCTGAAAAAAAATACAGACATACAGGCAGATAAACAGACACACACATATACATCTTTCCTTTTAGATATATATAATCGATTTTTTTGTTAGGTAATTATTAAAAATGAAACATAGCTTCACATACCTCGTATAAAGGAGCTTCAACTGTGTTGCATACTTATTGTCGTAAAAATAATGACAGAGACATTTGTTTTAGAGCGGACAGACGCACACACAAAGCGAGCCTTTATTTACATTAGAAAAAAGAGGGAAGAGTTAGGTAAAGGGAGAGAATCCCTACAGAAATTTTAAAAGAGAAAGAGAGATAACCTTTAACTGACTGACAGTTATTGATAATTTCAACACTCCTCCTCAATTGCTGATAATCTAAATAATCAGTTCTTTAAGACCTAACAGGTCCCTGAGCTTCACAAACTGTGAGCTCACAAGTCCTTTTGTTAGAATATCCGCTACCAATAGCTTTTCGTTCACTCGGCAACTCGGTGAGATCCCATATTTGTTAGTATGCAAGGAAGAAATTTCACCTTCCATTGCTTTCATCCACTCATTCCTCTCAGGACTGGAGAGTGCTTCTTCCATTGTCAGTGGATCACTTAAATTATGGGCCATGTAAACCCATTCACCGTACTGGTCTGGAGCCTTCTTAGTCCTTGGTGATCTTCGGAGTCCCGGTCCCTCCTGCAAGTTGTCATTATCCTCGGAGCTCTCCTGGTATTCGATTTCAACTGGAGGTGGCTTCACTACTTCTTTTTCCTCTTGGTCAGTTATGGAGCCTGATTCATTGAAGATCACATCCCTGCTATGAAATACTCTAGACTTTCTGGTGTCATAAAGTCTATAACACTTTACACTAATGCCATAACCAAGAAATATGCTCTTCTTGGACTTAGAATCCATTTTAAACCTTTCATCCTTTGGTACATGGACAAAAGCATCACACCCAAAGATGCGTAAATGTTTTACATTGGGTTTATGCCCCTTCAATACTTCATAGGGTGTCATACCTTTCACAGAATTTGTTGGGCTCCGGTTTCGAATATATGAAGCTGTAGATAAAGAGCTTCTGCCCAAAATTTCTTAGGCAGTTTTGCATCTGACAACATTGCCCGCACTGTTTCTACTAATGTTCGATTCATTCTTTCAGCTACTCCATTTTGCTCTGGGGTTTTAGGAACAGTATATTCATGTCGAATGCCTTCCTTTTTTAAGTAATCTTCAAATTCTCTTGAAGTGTACTCCCCACCATTATCAGTGCGTAGGGTCTTAATATTATGTCCTGTGAAATTTTCCACCATGGTTTTCCATTCCATGAACTTTTTAAAAACATCTCTCTTGTGTTTGAGCACGTATATCCATACAAATCTTGATTTATCATCAATAAATGTTACAAAATATTCTGCTCCACCAAGCGATTTTGCCTCTATCCTTCCACAAACATCGCTATGCACAATTCCGAGAAGTTGAGTAGCTCGCTTTCCACCAGATTTTGGAAATGAGGAACGATGATGTTTTCCATCCAAACATGGCTCACATAAGTTGATATCCTTGGTTACATCATAGTCAAGGCCAGTTACTAGTTCATCTTTTACTAGTTTCTGTAAATTCTTTTCTCCAAGGTGGCCAAAACGTCTATGCCAAATCACCTCCTTTGTGTTACTACTTAGGCAGGAGTTTGCTGAATGGGCTTCTCCATATACTTCACTGCAGTTTAAATAGTATATGTTACCAATTTTTGAACCTGTTGCCACCACTTTCTGCTTGTCATCCAGAATTTGACAACTTGATTCAGTAAATAGGCATGTCTTTCCAGATTTAGTGGCTCTAGACAGACTTAATAAATTATAAGACAATTTAGGAACATATAGAGTTTCATAAAGCCTGCATCTTTGGTATTTGCCATTTGGTAAACTCGCTTTAAGTTCTATTGTACCTATACCTAATGCCTCAACTGAAAATCCATCGCCAAGGGTTATTTCCTCTGCTACATCCAACTTTCTGAAATTAATAAATTTCTCAACATCGTAACACATGTGACATGTAGCTCCAGAATCAACAATCCAGTTACTCTTATTATTATTTGACAACAACGCATGATGTGTGAGAAGTCCAACAATGTCATCACTAGAGTCACTTGAGTCATCCTTTATTTTCTTAGTGAAGAAAACTTTCCTTTTCGGATGGTTAGATTTAACATTCTCTTTTGTATCAAGTAAACGACAGTCACGTTTAATGTGTCCGTTTTTTCCACAGTAATAACATTTGGGTCCCCTTTTGTTGACATGATGTTTTGATGCCATGGCTTTCAATTCAGCACCATTTATTTCCTTCTCTTTGATCTTGGTTTCTTCATGCAGCAATCGCTCAGTCACTAACACCCATTTAGGAACATCCTGACTTGCTTCGAGTGCCGTCACCAACATATTATAAGAGTCTGGAAGTGTAGCCAGAAGATGAACAACTCTATCTTCCTCGTCAATAGAACCGCCAATGACTGCTAATTTATCAAATATTTCCATCATAGTTTTAATGTGTTCATGAACAGAGTCGCCGTCTTTTAGTTTAAGAGAATATAATTTTCTCCTCAACGCTAATTAATTTGCCCAAGTTTTCTTTTGAAATTGGTCAGCTAATGTTTTCCACACTACTGCAGGGTCGTCAGGGTCTCCAATTAAATATAGCAGTGAAGTTTCCACCGACAGTACAATCGTCGCTAATGCACGGTCCGCTAATGCACGATAAATATTTTACGTGTGATGCAGAATCTGTTCGTTTATCAGGAACTATCTCCGTTTCGTTAACAATGTTCCATAAACCATCCCTAATTAAAGCCATTTTACACTGAACCTTCCAAGTATTATAATTTGTACCATTTAGTGGTACCAGGTTACTAAGTTTTGTTTCCATTGCCATTGTACTTTATACAAGCAACACAAAAACTTTCAATACAAAAAAAAATTCAAGATGGCCGAACGGGATAAAACAAAAAAGTTCACACGTGGACATGGACAAATATCTCCAAGACGTTGACGTAGACTGGGCCCATAACCTTTGTTAGGTAATTATTAAAAATGAAACATAGCTCCACATAGCTCGTATAAAGGAGATTCAACTGTGTTGCATACTTATTGTCGTAAAAATAATGACAGAGACATTTGTTTTAGAGCGGACAGACGCACACACAAAGCGAGCCTTTATTTACATTAGAAAAAAGAGGGAAGAGTTAGGTAAAGGGAGAGAATCCCTACAGAAATTTTAAAAGAGAAAGAGAGATAACCTTTAACTGACTGACAGTTATTGATAATTTCAACATTTTTGCACTATTGTAAGAACTGCAACCTTGAAACTTCTGAATATCGTTTCTTATGTCTTTGTTTATGAGTGTATCACATTTGATTAAAATCGGACCACTCCTTTTATAATTTGTTTTTTTCGATTTCCGATTTTCAATATTTATCAGGGGTACCTCGACACAAAACCTAGCTAAGAACACTCGCAGACGCTTATAGTACAACTGCGTAAATTTTCAAGAAAATCGGTTCAGTCTTTTCGGAGTCTATAGGTAACGGACACACACACACACACACACACACACACACACACACACACACACACATAGACAAAGTTCCATTTATAAATAAGTTTAGATTAGATTTAGTGAATTGTTTAGTATGTCCTTAATTTATTCATTTAGTGATATTTTAGTCCGTATTTCATTTATTTTTCAGTTAACTTTTTAGGATGCACTTTATTAATTTGTTTACTGAATTGCTTATGTTCTTCATGTCTTTATTTTGTAAATTATTTACTATGTCTTTTGCTTATTAATGAGTTTTTAGTGTATTCTTTCTTCCTTCATATACTGAAATGTTTAGTGTGCTTTTTCGTTATTTATTTAATGAATTGTTTCATGTATCCATTATTTATTTATATATTTAGTGAATTGTTTAGTATATTCTTAATTTTTTCATATAGTGTATTGTTTATTATGTCCTTTATTCATTTAATGTATTGTTTAATATGCCCTTTATTTCATTATTTAGTGACAGGTATATTATGTCCATTACTTATTTATTTAATTAATATTTCAGTATCTCCTTTATTTATTTACTCAGTGAACTGTTTAGTGTGTCCCTTATTTAATTATATAGTGAATTTATTTATTCTGTGAATTTAATAATATTTTATTTATTTAATGAATTATTAATATCTTTTATGTATTCATTTAGTGTAATGTTTAGTATGTTTTTATTAATTTATTTAGTGAATTGTTCAGTATGTTCTTAATTTATTCATTTAGTGACATTTTAGTATGCATTTTATTTCTTTTTAGTGAATTTTTTAGAATGTTCTTTATTTATCTATTTAGTGAATTGCTTATTTCATTATTTATTTATTTATTTGTTCATTTAATGAATTCTTTAGTATGTCTTTATTTATTTACATATGTGCGTTGTGGTGCATTGGATATCGGAACGAGAAATCGGGGAGCAGAGTTCGAATTCCAGCTGAATTCATTGCATTCACTTACGCGCAAATACCCTTGGGAAAGGTATTAATCCGCCTATTCCTTCCAGTTATGGGTTAAATAACAGGAGAGATTTGGTTCTATAGCCTTGGTCGGCAACCAGTCTACCACAGAAAGCAATGCAACCTACTGCGGGATAATCTTCTGCCCAGTCAGTCATGTCTCTTTCAAGACATGATCGCCCAAACGTGTATTACGCATGGCACTCAACTGACTAACTGAATTGTTTAATATGCCCTTAATTTATTTATTTTGTTTACTGCATTCTTTATTTATTAATAAGAAGTTTAGTATATTCTTCCTTCATTTATTTGGTAAAATGTTTAGTGAATTATTTAATATGTCCTTTGTTTATTTTAACGAATTGTTTACTCTGTTTTTAATGTATTCATTTAGTTTTTTTTTAATCATCTCACCCCAAGCAAGGCATTCCACTGCCACTATTGCGCATGGGGTTACATAGGGGAAAGTATAGAGAAGGAGTGGTTAGACATAGACATGGTTGGGCAGATGGGAAGAGTGTTTGACAGAATGGGAGCAGGTTAGTGTGTTAGGAGGTGTGTTTAGTGTGCCATTTATTTATTTCTTTAGTGAATTGTTTAGTATTCCTTTTATTTATTTACTAAATGAATTGTTTGATAATTCTTTTGTTTATTTTTAAATTAATGTTTAGTATTTCTTTTATTTATTTAGTGATTTTTTTTAGTTTGTTCTTTTTATGTATTTAGTGAATTGTTTAGTATATCCTTTACTTTTTTTGTTTAATAAATTGTTTATCACGTCCTTTATTTGATGTCTGAGTTGTTTAGAATGTCTTCTCGTTATTAAAGCGATGTTTATCATGTGCTTTATTTGATTTGCTGAATTGTTTAGAATGTCTTTTCGTTATTAAAGCAATGTATATCATGAGCTTTATTTGATTTGCTGAATTGTTTAGAATGTCTTCTCGTTATTAAAGCGATGTTTATCATGTGCTTTATTTGATTTGCTGAATTGTTTAGAATGTCTTCTCGTTATTAAAGCGATGTTTATCATGTGCTTTATTTGATTTGCTGAATTGTTTAGAATGTCTTTCCGTTATTAAAGCAATGTTTATCATGTGCTTTATTTGATTTGCTGAATTGTTTAGAATGTCTTCTCGTTATTAAAGCAATGTTTATCATGTGCTTTATTTGATTTGCTGAATTGTTTAGAATGTCTTTTCGTTATTAAAGCGATGTTTATCATGTGCTTTATTTGATTTGCTGAATTGTTTAGAATGTCTTCTCGTTATTAAAGCGATGTATATCATGTGCTTTATTTGATTTGCTGAATTGTTTAGAATGTCTTCTCGTTATTAAAGCAATGTTTATCATGTGCTTTATTTGTTTTGCTGAATTGTTTAGACTGTCTTTTCGTTATTAAAGCAATGTATATCATGAGCTTTATTTGATTTGCTGAATTGTTTAGAATGTCTTCTCGTTATTAAAGCGATGTTTATCATGTGCTTTATTTGATTTGCTGAATTGTTTAGAATGTCTTCTCGTTATTAAAGCGATGTTTATCATGTGCTTTATTTGATTTGCTGAATTGTTTAGAATGTCTTTCCGTTATTAAAGCAATGTTTATCATGTGCTTTATTTGATTTGCTGAATTGTTTAGAATGTCTTCTCGTTATTAAAGCAATGTTTATCATGTGCTTTATTTGATTTGCTGCATTGTTTAGAATGTCTTTTCGTTATTAAAGCGATGTTTATCATGTGCTTTATTTGATTTGCTGAATTGTTTAGAATGTCTTCTCGTTATTAAAGCGATGTATATCATGTGCTTTATTTGATTTGCTGAATTGTTTAGAATGTCTTTTCGTTATTAAAGCAATGTTTATCATGTGCTTTATTTGATTTTTGCTGATTTGTTTAGAATGTCTTTTCGTTATTAAAGCGATGTATATCATGTGCTTTATTTGATTTGCTGAATTGTTTAGAATGTCTTTCCGTTATTAAAGCAATGTTTATCATGTGCTTTATTTGATTTGCTGAATTGTTTAGAATGTCTTTTCGTTATTAAAGCGATGTTTATCATGTGCTTTATTTGATTTGCTGAATTGTTTAGAATGTCTTCTCGTTATTAAAGCAATGTTTATCATGTGCTTTAGTTGATTTGCTGAATTGTTTAGAATGTCTTTCCGTTATTAAAGCAATGTTTATCATGTGCTTTAGTTGATTTGCTGAATTGTTTAGAATGTCTTTTCGTTATTAAAGCGATGTTTATCATGTGCTTTATTTGATTTGCTGAATTGTTTAGAATGTCTTTCCGTTATTAAAGCAATGTTTATCATGTGCTTTAGTTGATTTGCTGAATTGTTTAGAATGTCTTCTCGTTATTAAAGCAATGTTTATCATGTGCTTTATTTGATTTGCTGAATTGTTTAGAATGTCTTTTCGTTATTAAAGCGATGTTTATCATGTGCTTTATTTGATTTGCTGAATTGTTTAGAATGTCTTTCCGTTATTAAAGCAATGTTTATCATGTGCTTTAGTTGATTTGCTGAATTGTTTAGAATGTCTTCTCGTTATTAAAGCAATGTTTATCATGTGCTTTATTTGATTTGCTGAATTGTTTAGAATGTCTTTTCGTTATTAAAGCGATGTTTATCATGTGCTTTATTTATTTGCTGAATTGTTTAGAATGTCTTCTCGTTATTAAAGCAATGTTTATCATGTGCTTTATTTGATTTGCTGAATTGTTTAGAATGTCTTTTCGTTATTAAAGCGATGTTTATCATGTGCTTTATTTGATTTGCTGAATTGTTTAGAATGTCTTTCCGTTATTAAAGCAATGTTTATCATGTGCTTTATTTGATTTGCTGAATTGTTTAGAATGTCTTCCCGTTATTAAAGCAATGTTTATCATGCGCTTTAGTTGATTTGCTGAATTGTTTAGAATGTCTTCTCGTTATTAAAGCAATGTTTATCATGTGCTTTATTTGATTTGCTGAATTGTTTAGAATGTCTTCTCGTTATTAAAGCAATGTTTATCATGTGCTTTAGTTGATTTGCTGAATTGTTTAGAATGTCTTTCCGTTATTAAAGCAATGTTTATCATGTGCTTTATTTGATTTGCTGAATTGTTTAGAATGTCTTCCCGTTATTAAAGCAATGTTTATCATGTGCTTTATTTGATTTGCTGAATTGTTTAGAATGTCTTCTCGTTATTAAAGCAATGTTTATCATGTGCTTTAGTTGATTTGCTGAATTGTTTAGAATGTCTTCTCGTTATTAAAGCAATGTTTATCATGTGCTTTATTTGATTTGCTGAATTGTTTAGAATGTCTTCCCGTTATTAAAGCAATGTTTATCATGTGCTTTAGTTGATTTGCTGAATTGTTTAGAATGTCTTCTCGTTATTAAAGCAATGTTTATCATGTGCTTTATTTGATTTGCTGAATTGTTTAGAATGTCTTCCCGTTATTAAAGCAATGTTTATCATGTGCTTTATCTGATTTGCTGAATTGTTTAGAATGTCTTCTCGTTATTAAAGCGATGTTTATCATGTGCTTTATTTGATTTGCTGAATTGTTTAGAATGTCTTTCCGTTATTAAAGCAATGTTTATCATGTGCTTTATTTGATTTGCTGAATTGTTTAGAATGTCTTCTCGTTATTAAAGCAATGTTTATCATGTGCTTTATTTGATTTGCTGAATTGTTTAGAATGTCTTTTCGTTATTAAAGCGATGTTTATCATGTGCTTTATTTGATTTGCTGAATTGTTTAGAATGTCTTCTCGTTATTATAGCGATGTATATCATGTGCTTTATTTGATTTGCTGAATTGTTTAGAATGTCTTTTCGTTATTAAAGCAATGTTTATCATGTGCTTTATTTGATTTTTGCTGAATTGTTTAGAATGTCTTTTCGTTATTAAAGCGATGTATATCATGTGCTTTATTTGATTTGCTGAATTGTTTAGAATGTCTTTCCGTTATTAAAGCAATGTTTATCATGTGCTTTATTTGATTTGTGGGAATTGTTTAGAATGTCTTTTCGTTATTAAAGCGATGTTTATCATGTGCTTTATTTGATTTGCTGAATTGTTTAGAATGTCTTCTCGTTATTAAAGCGATGTTTATCATGTGCTTTAGTTGATTTGCTGAATTGTTTAGAATGTCTTTCCGTTATTAAAGCAATGTTTATCATGTGCTTTAGTTGATTTGCTGAATTGTTTAGAATGTCTTTTCGTTATTAAAGCGATGTTTATCATGTGCTTTATTTGATTTGCTGAATTGTTTAGAATGTCTTTCCGTTATTAAAGCAATGTTTATCATGTGCGTTAGTTGATTTGCTGAATTGTTTAGAATGTCTTCTCGTTATTAAAGCAATGTTTATCATGTGCTTTATTTGATTTGCTGAATTGTTTAGAATGTCTTTTCGTTATTAAAGCGATGTTTATCATGTGCTTTATTTGATTTGCTGAATTGTTTAGAATGTCTTTCCGTTATTAAAGCAATGTTTATCATGTGCTTTAGTTGATTTGCTGAATTGTTTAGAATGTCTTCTCGTTATTAAAGCAATGTTTATCATGTGCTTTATTTGATTTGCTGAATTGTTTAGAATGTCTTTTCGTTATTAAAGCGATGTTTATCATGTGCTTTATTTGATTTGCTGAATTGTTTAGAATGTCTTCTCGTTATTAAAGCAATGTTTATCATGTGCTTTATTTGATTTGCTGAATTGTTTAGAATGTCTTTTCGTTATTAAAGCGATGTTTATCATGTGCTTTATTTGATTTGCTGAATTGTTTAGAATGTCTTTCCGTTATTAAAGCAATGTTTATCATGTGCTTTATTTGATTTGCTGAATTGTTTAGAATGTCTTCCCGTTATTAAAGCAATGTTTATCATGCGCTTTAGTTGATTTGCTGAATTGTTTAGAATGTCTTCTCGTTATTAAAGCAATGTTTATCATGTGCTTTATTTGATTTGCTGAATTGTTTAGAATGTCTTCTCGTTATTAAAGCAATGTTTATCATGTGCTTTAGTTGATTTGCTGAATTGTTTAGAATGTCTTCTCGTTATTAAAGCAATGTTTATCATGTGCTTTATTTGATTTGCTGAATTGTTTAGAATGTCTTCCCGTTATTAAAGCAATGTTTATCATGTGCTTTAGTTGATTTGCTGAATTGTTTAGAATGTCTTCTCGTTATTAAAGCAATGTTTATCATGTGCTTTATTTGATTTGCTGAATTGTTTAGAATGTCTTCCCGTTATTAAAGCAATGTTTATCATGTGCTTTATCTGATTTGCTGAATTGTTTAGAATGTCTTCTCGTTATTAAAGCGATGTTTATCATGTGCTTTATTTGATTTGCTGAATTGTTTAGAATGTCTTTCCGTTATTAAAGCAATGTTTATCATGTGCTTTATTTGATTTGCTGAATTGTTTAGAATGTCTTCTCGTTATTAAAGCAATGTTTATCATGTGCTTTATTTGATTTGCTGAATTGTTTAGAATGTCTTTTCGTTATTAAAGCGATGTTTATCATGTGCTTTATTTGATTTGCTGAATTGTTTAGAATGTCTTCTCGTTATTATAGCGATGTATATCATGTGCTTTATTTGATTTGCTGAATTGTTTAGAATGTCTTTTCGTTATTAAAGCAATGTTTATCATGTGCTTTATTTGATTTTTGCTGAATTGTTTAGAATGTCTTTTCGTTATTAAAGCGATGTATATCATGTGCTTTATTTGATTTGCTGAATTGTTTAGAATGTCTTTCCGTTATTAAAGCAATGTTTATCATGTGCTTTATTTGATTTGCTGAATTGTTTAGAATGTCTTTTCGTTATTAAAGCGATGTTTATCATGTGCTTTATTTGATTTGCTGAATTGTTTAGAATGTCTTCTCGTTATTAAAGCGATGTTTATCATGTGCTTTAGTTGATTTGCTGAATTGTTTAGAATGTCTTTCCGTTATTAAAGCAATGTTTATCATGTGCTTTAGTTGATTTGCTGAATTGTTTAGAATGTCTTTTCGTTATTAAAGCGATGTTTATCATGTGCTTTATTTGATTTGCTGAATTGTTTAGAATGTCTTTCCGTTATTAAAGCAATGTTTATCATGTGCGTTAGTTGATTTGCTGAATTGTTTAGAATGTCTTCTCGTTATTAAAGCAATGTTTATCATGTGCTTTATTTGATTTGCTGAATTGTTTAGAATGTCTTTTCGTTATTAAAGCGATGTTTATCATGTGCTTTATTTGATTTGCTGAATTGTTTAGAATGTCTTTCCGTTATTAAAGCAATGTTTATCATGTGCTTTAGTTGATTTGCTGAATTGTTTAGAATGTCTTCTCGTTATTAAAGCAATGTTTATCATGTGCTTTATTTGATTTGCTGAATTGTTTAGAATGTCTTTTCGTTATTAAAGCGATGTTTATCATGTGCTTTATTTGATTTGCTGAATTGTTTAGAATGTCTTCTCGTTATTAAAGCAATGTTTATCATGTGCTTTATTTGATTTAACTGAATTGTTTAGAATGTCTTTTCGTTATTAAAGCGATGTTTATCATGTGCTTTATTTGATTTAATTGTTTTAGGAAATATCTTTTTCCAAATTATTCAAGCAATGTTTATCATGTGCTTTATTTGATTTGCTGAATTGTTTAGAATGTCTTTTCGTTATTAAAGCAATGTTTATCATGTGCTTTATTTGATTTTTGCTGAGATTGTTTAGAATGTCTTTTCGTTATTAAAGCAATGTTTATCATGTGCTTTATTTGATTTGCTGAATTGTTTAGAATGTCTTTTCGTTATTAAAAGCGATGTTTATCATGTGCTTTATTTGATTTGCTGAATTGTTTAGAATGTCTTTCCGTTATTAAAGCAATGTTTATCATGTGCTTTATTTGATTTGCTGAATTGTTTAGAATGTCTTTTCGTTATTAAAGCAATGTTTATCGCTTGTGCTTTATTTGATTTTTGCTGAATTGTTTAGAATGTCTTTTCGTTATTAAGCGATGTTTATCATGTGCTTTATTTGATTTGCTGAATTGTTTAGAATGTCTTTCCGTTATTAAAGCAATGTTTATCATGTGCTTTATTTGATTTGCTGAATTGTTTAGAATGTCTTTTTGTTATTAAAGCAATGTTTATCATGTGCTTTATTTGATTTTTGCTGAATTGTTTAGGATGTCTTTTCGTTATTAAAGCGATGTTTATCATGTGCTTTATTTGATTTGCTGAATTGTTTAGAATGTCTTTTCGTTATTAAAGTAATGTTTATCATGTGCTTTATTTGATTTGCTGAATTGTTTAGAATGTCTTCTCGTTATTAATGATGTATATCATGTGCTTTATTTGATTTGCTGAATTGTTTAGAATGTCTTTTCCTTATTAAAGCAATGTTTATCATGTGCTTTATTTGATTGCTGAATTGTTTAGAATGTCTTTTCCTTATTAAAGCAATGTTTATCATGTGCTTTATTTGATTTACTGATTGTTTAGAATGTCTTTTCGTTATTAAAGCGATGTTTATCATGTGCTATTTGATTTGCTAGATTGTTTAGAATGTCTTTTCGTTATTAAAGCGATGTTTATCATGTGCTTTATTTGATTTGCTGAATTGTTTAGAATGTTTTTCGTTATTAAAGCGATGTTTATCATGTGCTTTATTTGATTTGCTGAATTGTTTAGAATGTCTTCTCGTTATTAAAGCGATGTATATCATGTGCTTTAGTTGATTTGCTGAATTGTTTAGAATGTCTTCTAGTTATTAAAGCAATGTTTATCATGTGCTTTATTTGATTTGCTGAATTGTTTAGAATGTCTTTTCGTTATTAAAGCGATGTTTATCATGTGCTTTATTTGATTTGCTGAATTGTTTAGAATGTCTCGTTATTAAAGCAATGTTTATCATGTGCTTTATTTGATTTGCTGAATTGTTTAAAATGTCTTTTCGTTATTAAAGCGATGTTTATCATGTGCTTTATTTGATTTAGCACTGGTGTTTAGAATGTCTTTCCGTTATTAAAGCAATGTTTATCATGTGCTTTATTTGATTTGCTGAATTGTTTAGAATGTCTTTTCGTTATTAAAGCGATGTATATCATGTGCTTTAGTTGATTTGCTGAATTGTTTAGAATGTCTTCTCGTTATTAAAGCGATGTTTATCATGTGCTTTATTTGATTTGCTGAATTGTTTAGAATGTCTTCTCGTTATTAAAGCGATATATATCATGTGCTTTATTTGATTTGCTGAATTGTTTAGACTGTATCTTTTCGTTATTAAAGCTTGATATTTATCATGTGCTTTATTTGATTTGCTGAATTGTTTAGAATGTCTTTCCGTTATTAAAGCAATGTTTATCATGTGCTTTATTTGATTTGCTGAATTGTTTAGAATGTCTTTCCGTTATTAAAGCAATGTTTATCATGTGCTTTATTTGATTTGCTGAATTGTTTAGAATGTCTTTTCGTTATTAAAGCGATGTTTATCATGTGCTTTATTTGATTTGCTGAATTGTTTAGAATGTCTTTTCGTTATTAAAGCGATGTTTATCATGTGCTTTATTTGATTTGCTGAATTGTTTAGAATGTCTTTTCGTTATTAAAGCGATGTTTATCATGTGCTTTATTTGATTTGCTGAATTGTTTAGAATGTCTTCTCGTTATTAAAGCGATGTATATCATGTGCTTTAGTTGATTTGCTGAATTGTTTAGAATGTCTTCTAGTTATTAAAGCAATGTTTATCATGTGCTTTATTTGATTTGCTGAATTGTTTAGAATGTCTTTTCGTTAGCTAAACGATGTTTATCATGTGCTTTATTTGATTTACTGAATTGTTTAGAATGTCTTTCCGTTATTAAAGCAATGTTTATCATGTGCTTTATTTGATTTGCTGAATTGTTTAAATGTCTTTTCGTTATTAAAGCGATGTTTATCATGTGCTTTATTTGATTTGCTGAATTGTTTAGACTGTCTTTCCGTTATTAAAGCAATGTTTATCATGTGCTTTATTTGATTTGCTGAATTGTTTAGAATGTCTTTTCGTTATTAAAGCGTGTATATCATGTGCTTTAGTTGATTTGCTGAATTGTTTAGAATGTCTTCTCGTTATTAAAGCGATGTTTATCATGTGCTTTATTTGATTTGCTGAATTGTTTAGAATGTCTTCTCGTTATTAAAGCGATATATATCATGTGCTTTATTTGATTTGCTGAATTGTTTAGACTGTCTTTTCGTTATTAAAGCGATGTTTATCATGTGCTTTATTTGATTTGCTGAATTGTTAGAATGTCTTTCCGTTATTAAAGCAATGTTTATCATGTGCTTTATTTGATTTGCTGAATTGTTTAGAATGTCTTTTCGTTATTAAAGCAATGTTTATCATGTGCTTTATTTGATTTTGCTGAATTGTTTAGAATGTCTTTTCGTTATTAAAGCAATGTTTATCATGTGCTTTATTTGATTTGCTGAATTGTTTAGAATGTCTTTTCGTTATTAAAGCGATGTTTATCATGTGCTTTATTTGATTTGCTGAATTGTTTAGAATGTCTTTCCGTTATTAAAGCAATGTTTATCATGTGCTTTATTTGATTTAACTGAATTGTTTAGAATGTCTTTTCGTTATTAAAGCAATGTTTATCATGTGCTTTATTTGATTTTTGCTGAATTGTTTAGAATGTCTTTTCGTTATTAAAGCGATGTTTATCATGTGCTTTATTTGATTTGCTGAATTGTTTAGAATGTCTTTCCGTTATTAAAGCAATGTTTATCATGTGCTTTATTTGATTTGCTGAATTGTTTAGAATGTCTTTTTGTTATTAAAGCAATGTTTATCATGTGCTTTATTTGATTTTTGCTGAATTGTTTAGAATGTCTTTTCGTTATTAAAGCGATGTTTATCATGTGCTTTATTTGATTTGCTGAATTGTTTAGAATGTCTTTTCGTTATTAAAGCAATGTTTATCATGTGCTTTTATTTGATTTGCTGAATTGTTTAGAATGTCTTCTCGTTATTAAAGCGATGTATATCATGTGCTTTATTTGATTTTGCTGAATTGTTTAGAATGTCTTTTCCTTATTAAAGCAATGTTTATCATGTGCTTTATTTGATTTGCTGAATTGTTTAGAATGTCTTTTCCTTATTAAAGCAATGTTTATCATGTGCTTTATTTGACTTGCTGAATTGTTTAGAATGTCTTTCCGTTATTAAAGCAATGTTTATCATGTGCTTTATTTGATTTGCTGAATTGTTTAGAATGTCTTTTCGTTATTAAAGCGATGTTTATCATGTGCTTTATTTGATTTGCTGAATTGTTTGAATGTCTTTTCGTTATTAAAGCGATGTTTATCATGTGCTTTATTTGATTTGCTGAATTGTTTAGAATGTCTTTTCGTTATTAAAGCGATGTTTATCATGTGCTCTATTTGATTTACTGAATTGTTTAGAATGTCTTTCCGTTATTAAAGCAATGTTTATCATGTGCTTTATTTGATTTGCTGAATTGTTTAGAATGACTTTTCCTTATTAAAGCAATGTTTATCATGTGCTTTATTTGATTTGCTGAATTGTTTAGAATGACTTTTCCTTATTAAAGCAATGTTTATCATGTGCTTTATTTGATTTGCTGAATTGTTTAGAATGTCTTTCCGTTATTAAAGCAATGTTTATCATGTGCTTTATTTGATTTGCTGAATTGTTTAGAATGACTTTTCCTTATTAAAGCAATGTTTATCATGTGCTTTATTTGATTTGCTGAATTGTTTAGAATGTCTTTTCGTTATTAAAGCGATGTTTATCATGTGCTTTATTTGATTTGCTGAATTGTTTAGAATGTCTTCTCGTTATTAAAGCGATGTATATCATGTGCTTTATTTGATTTGCTGAATTGTTTAGACTGTCTTTTCGTTATTAAAGCAATGTTTATCATGTGCTTTATTTGATTTGCTGAATTGTTTAGAATGTCTTTTCGTTATTAAAGCGATGTTTATCATGTGTTTTATTTGATTTGCTGAATTGTTTAGAATGTCTTTTCGTTATTAAAGCGATGTATATCATGTGTTTTATTTGATTTGCTGAATGGTTTAGAATGTCTTTTCGTTATTAAAGCGATGTTTATCATGTGTTTCATTTGATTTGCTGAATTGTTTAGAATGTCTTTTCGTTATTAAAGCGATGTTTATCATGTGCTTTATTTGATTTGCTGAATTGTTTAGAATGTCTTTTCGTTATTAAAGCGATGTTTATCATGTGTTTTATTTGATTTGCTGAATTGTTTAGAATGTCTTTTCGTTATAAAAACAATGTTTATCATGTGCTTTATTTGATTTGCTGAATTGTTTAGAATGTGTTTTCGTTATTAAAGCGATGTTTATCATGTGTTTTATTTGATTTGCTGAATTGTTTAGAATGTCTTTTCGTTATTAATGCGATGTATATCATGTGTTTTATTTGATTTGCTGAATTGTTTAGAATGTCTTTTCGTTATTAAAGCAATGTTTATCATGTGCTTTATTTGATTTGCTGAATTGTTTAGAATGTCTTTTCGTTATTAAAGCGATGTTTATCATGTGTTTTATTTGATTTGCTAAATTGTTTAGAATGTCTTTTCGTTATTAAAGCGATGTTTATCATGTGTTTTATTTGATTTGCTGAATTGTTTAGACTGTCTTTTCGTTATTAAAGCGATGTATATCATGTGTTTTATTTGATTTGCTGAATTGTTTAGAATGTCTTTTCGTTATTAAAGCGATGTTTATCATGTGCTTTATTTGATTTGCTGAATTGTTTAGAATGTCTTTTCGTTATTAAAGCGATGTTTATCATGTGTTTTATTTGATTTGCTGAATTGTTTAGAATGTCTTTTCGTTATTAAAGCGATGTATATCATGTGTTTTATTTGATTTGCTGAATTGTTTAGAATGTCTTTTCGTTATTAAAGCAATGTTTATCATGTGCTTTATTTGATTTGCTGAATTGTTTAGAATGTCTTTTCGTTATTAAAGCGATGTTTATCATGTGTTTTATTTGATTTGCTGAATTGTTTAGAATGTCTTTTCGTTATTAAAGCGATGTATATCATGTGTTTTATTTGATTTGCTGAATTGTTTAGAATGTCTTTTCGTTATTAAAGCGATGTTTATCATGTGTTTTATTTGATTTGCTGAATTGTTTAGAAAGTCTTTTCCGTTATTAAAGCGATGTTTATCATGTGCTTTATTTGATTTGCTGAATTGTTTAGTGCGTCGATTTTTATTCATTAATAAATTGTTAAGGTTGTCCTTTGTATATTCATTTAATGAAATGTTTAATACGTCTTGAACTATATTGGGAGTTGTTTAGTATGACTTTTATTTATTTATTTATTAAATTTTCAGTATTGACATTTTTTAAATTATTTAGTGAATTTTTCAGTATATCATATATTTATTTATTTAGTGAATTGTTTCGTGTGTCCTTTACTTCCTTATATAGTAAATTGTTTAGCATGTTCTTTATTTGCTCATTTAATAAATTATTTAATGTGTCTTTGAGTTATTTATTCAATGTATTGTTTAGTATATGTTTTATTTATTTTATTAGTAATTTTTTGTATGTCCTTCATTTATTCATTACGGAATTTTTTTGTATATTCTTTTATTTATTTATCTAGTGAATTATTTGATATGTCTTTAAATTATTTATTTTGTGATTTTATAGTATATTCTTTATTTTTAATGAGTTGTTTAGTATCTCCTTTTATTATTTTTATGTAATATTTATTAAATGTTTTATATATTTATTTATTTATTTACTTATTTATTTAGTGAATTGTTTAGTATTTTCTTTATTTATTTAGTGAATTTCTTAGTATGTGTTTAATTTATTTATTTTTAATGAATTATTTACGATGTCCTTTATTTGTTATAAATTTTTTATTAAGTCCTTTATTTTTATTGAGTCTTTTATTTTTTTTTATTGAGTGAATTTTAGTGAATTCTTTATCTATTCGTTTGGTGTATTGTTTAGTATGCCCTTCAGTTTATTATGTAGTGAATTTTTAATATGTCCTTAATTTCTTTATTTTGTGACTTGTTTTGCATGTCTTTTATTTATATATTGTATTGTTTATTACTTCCTTTATTTATTTACTGAACAGATTATGATGTCCTTCATATATTTAGTGATTTGTTTAATATGTCCTTTACTTATTTTATTAGTGAACTGTTTATGACTGTTTATTATTACTGAATGGTACATCTATTTATTTAGTTAATCAGTATATCCCTTATTTAAATTGTTTAATATGTCTTTTTTTATTTTTTATTTTATTGTTTATTATTTCCTATATTTATTAATTTTCTGAATTGCTTAGCATGTCCTTAATTATTTATGGATTGAATAGTATGACCATTATTTATTAATGCATTGCATAGTATTTCTTTTATTTATTAATGGATTGTAGAGTATGTCTTTTATTTATTAATGAATTGTATAGTATGTCCTTTATTTATTAATGGATTGTATAGTATGTATTTTATTTATTTATGGATTGTATAGTATGTCCTTTATTAATTAATGAATAGTATAGTATGTCCTTTATTTGTAAATGGTTTGCATAGAATGTCCTTTATTTATTAATGGATTGAATAGTATGTCCTTTATTTGTTAATGAATTGCATAGTATGTCCTTTGTTTATTAATGGATTGTATAGTATGCCCTTTATTTATTAATGAATTGTATAGTATGTCCTTTATTTATTAATGAATTGTATAGTATATCCTTTATTTATTAATGGATTGTATAGTACGTTCTTTATTTATTACTGGATTGCTTAGTATGTCATTTATTTATTAATGGTTTGTATAGTATGTCCTTTATTTATTAAAGAAATTTATAGTATGTCTTTCGTTTATTCATTGATTGTATAGTATGTCATTTATTTATTAATGGATTGTATAGTATGTCCTTTATTCGTTGATGGATTGAATAGTATGTCTTTTGCTTATTAATGAATTGTATAGTATGTCCTTTACTTATAAATGGATGGTATAGTATGTCATTTATTTATTAATTGTTTGTGTAGTATGTCCTTTGTTTATTAATGGATTATATAGTATGTATTTATTTATTAATGAATTGTATAGTATGTCCTTTATTTGTAAATCAATTGTATAGTATGTCATTTATTAATTAATGGATTGTATAGTATGTCATTTCTTTATAAATGGATTGTATAGTATGTCCTTTATTTATTAATGAATTGTATAGTATGTCCTTTGTTTATTAATGGATTGTATAGTATGTCCTTTATTTATAAATGTAATGTATAGTATGTTTTTTGTTTACTAATGGATTATATACTATATCGTTTATTTATTAATGAATTGTATCCTCTATTCTTTATTTTTTAATAGATTTTATTGTATGTACTTTATTTATTAATGGATTGTATAGTACGTCCTTTGTTTATTAATGTATTATATAGTATGTCCTTTCTTTATTAATGAATTGTATAGTATGTCCTTTAGTTATTTATGGATTTTATAGTATGAACTTTGTTTATACCGGGATAGTATAGTATGTCCTTTATTTATTAATGGATTGTATAATAATTCATTATTCATTAATGGATTTTATAGTATGCCCTTTATTTATTAATGAATTATATAGTATGTCATTTGTTTATTAGTGGATTGTATAGTATGCCCTTTATTTATTAATGAATTGTATAGTATGTCATTTATTTATTAATGGTTTGTATAGTATGTCCTGTATTCATAATTGGATTGTATAGTATGTCCTTTATTTATTAATGAATCGTTTAGTATATCCTTTATTAATAAATGGTTTGTATAGTATGTCCTTTGTTTATGATTGTATTATGTAGTATGACTTTTATATATTAATTAATTTTATAGTATGTCCTTTATCTATTTATGAATTGTATACTATATCATTTATTTATTAATGGATTGTATACTATGTCGTTCATTTATTAATGAGTTGTAGAGTATGCCCTTTGTTTATGAATGGATTGTATAGTATGTTGTTTAGTTATAAATGGATTGTATAGTATGTTCTTTGTTTATTAATGGATTATATAGTATGTCATTTATTTATTAATGAATTTTATAGTATATCTTTAATTTTTAATGGATTTTATTGTATGTTTTTTATTTATTAATGGATTTTATAGTATGTCCTTTATTTATTAATGGATCGTTTAGTATGTCCTTTATTTATAAATAGATTATATAGTATGTCCTTTGTTTATTCCTGGATGGTACAGTATGTCCTTTATTTATTAATGGACTGTATAGTATGTTTTTATTCATTAATGGATTGTATAGTATGTCCTTTGTTTATTAATGAATTGTATAATATGTCCTTTATTTATTAATGAATTGAATAGTATGTCCATTATTTATGAATGGATTGTATAGTATATCATTATTTATAAATTGATTGTATAATATGTCATTTATTTATTAATGGATTGTATAGGATGTCTTTTGTTTATTAATGAATTTTATAGTATCTCCTTTATTTATAAATGGATTTTTTAGTATGTCCTTTATTTATTAATGAATTCTATAGTATGTCCTTTATTGATTAATGAATTGCATAGTATGTCCTTTATTTATTAATTAATTGTATAGTATGTCCTTTATTTATTAATGCATTGTATAGTATATCTCTTATTTATAAATGGATTTTATAGTATATCCTTCGTTTTTTAAGGGATTATACAGTATGTACTTTATTTACTAATGAATTATATATTATGTCTTTATTTATGAATGGATTGTATAGTATGTCCTTTATGTATTAATGGATTACATAGTATGTCTTTTTTTCATTAATGGATTGCATAGTAAGTCCTTTGTCTATTAATGAATTGTATAGTACGTACTTTATTGATTAATGAATTGTATAGTATGTCATTTATTTATTAATGAATTGGATAGTATATCCTTTATTTATTAATGAATTTTATAGTATGTCCTTTATTTATTAATGGATTGTATAGTATGTTCTTTATTTATTAATGCATTGTATAGTATGTCTTTTATATATAAATGGATTGTATAATATGTCCTTTGTTTATTAAGGGATTATATAGTATGTCCTTTATTTACTAATGAATTATATATTATGTCTTTATTTATGAATGGATTGTATAGTATGTCCCTTATTTATAAGTGGATTGTATAGTACATCCTTTATTTATTAATGGATTATATAGTATGTCTTTATTTATTAATGTTTTGTATATCCTTTATTTATGAATAGATTGTATAGTATGTCCTTTGTTTATTAACGGAATATATAGTATGTCCTGTATTTATTAATGAATTGTATAGTATGTCATTTATTTATTATTTGTTTGTGTAGTATGCCCTTTGTTTATTAATGGATTATATAGTATGTCCTTTATTTATTAATGGATTATATAGTATGTCCTTTATTTATGAATGGATTGTTTATTATGTCCTTTATTTAATCATGGATTGTATAGTTTGCAACTTATTTATTAATGGCTTGTATAGTATGCTTTTTTTATTAATGGGTTGTATAGTATGTCTTTTATTGATTAATGGAGTGTATAGTATGCCCTTTGTTTATTCCTGGATTGTATAGTATGTCCTTTATTTTTTAATGAATTATTTATTATGTCCTTTATTTATTAATGGATCGTTTAGTATATCCTTTATTTATAAATGGATTGTATAGTATGTCCTTTGTTTATTAATGGGTTATATATTAGGTCATTTATTTATTATTGAATTGTAAATATGTGCTTTATTTAATATTGGATTGTATAGTTTGCAACTTATTTAATAATGGCTTGTATACTATGCCTTTCATTTATTAATGGATTGTATCGTATGACCTTTATTTATAAATGTATTTTATAATATGTCCTTTTTTTATAAATGGATTGTATAGTATGTCCTTTATTTATTAGCGAATTATATAGTATGTCCTTTAATTATTAATGGATTTTATAGTAAGTCTTTTATTTATTAATGGATTGTTTAGTATATCCTTTACTTATTAATGAATAATATAGCATGTCCTTTATTTATTAATGAATTGTATAGCATGTCCTTTATTTAGTAATGGATTGCATAGTATGTCCTTTATTTATTAATGAATTTTATAGTATGTCCATTATTTATTTATGAATTGCATAGTATGTCCTTTATTTATTAATGAATTGTATAGTATGTCCTTTGTTTATTAACGCATTATATAGTGTATCCTTTATTTATTAATGATTTGTATAGTATGTCCTTTACTTATTAATTTTTTGTGTAGTATGTCCTTTATTTAATAATGGATTGGATAGCATGTCCTTTATTTATTAATGGATTGTATAGTATGTCTTTATACATTAATGGATTGTATAGTATGTCCTTTGTTTATTAATGGATCGTTTAGTATATCCTTTATTTATAAATGGATTTTATAGTATGTCCTTTATTTATTATTGAATTGTATAGTATGTCCTTTACTTATTTATGGATTGTATAGTATGTCCTTTGGTTTTCCCTGGATTGCATAGTATGTCCTTTATTTATAAATTGATTGTATACTATGTCTTTATTCATTAATAGATTGTATAGTATGTCCTTTGTTTATTAATAGAATATATAGTATGTTTTTTATTTATTAATGGATTATATAGTATGTCCTTTATTTATAAATGGATCGTTTAGTATATCCTTTATTTATAAATGAATTGTATAGTATGTCCTTTATTTATTAATGAATTATAAAGTATGTCCTTTATTGATTAATGGATTGTATACTATGACATTTATTTATTAATGGATTGTATAGTACATCCTTTATTTAATATTGGACTGTATAGTTTGCAACTTATTTATTAATGGCTTGTCTAGTATGCCTTTTTTTCATTAATGGATTGTATAGTATGTCCTTTATTGATTAATGGATTGTATAGGATGTCCTTTATTTATTAATGAATTGTATAGTAAGTCCTTTATTTAATATTGGATTGTTTAGTTTGCAACGTATTTATTAATGGCTTGTATAGTATGCCTTTTTTATTAATGGATTGTATAGTATGTCCTTTATTGATTAATGGATTGTATAGTATGTCCTTTATTTATTAATGAATTGTATAGTAAGTCCTTTATTTCATATTGGATTGTATAGTTTGCAATTTATTTATTAATGGCTTTTATAGTATGACTTTTTTATGATTGTATAGTATGTCATTTATTGATTAATGGATTGTATAGTATGTCCTTTGTTTAATAATGAATTATAAAGTATGCCGTTTATTGATTAATGGATTGTATACTATGACATTTATTTATTAATGGATCGTTTAGAATATCCTTTATTTATAAATGGATTGTATAGTACGTCCGTTGTTTATTCCTGGATTGTATCCTATGTCCTTTTTTTATCAATGGTTTGCATAGTATGTCTTTATTCATTAATGGATTGTATAGTATGTCCTTTGTTTATTAATAGACTGTATAATATGTTCTTTATATATTATATAAAGTATGTCCTTTATTTATTAATGTATCGTTTAGTATATCGTTTATTTATAAATGTATTTTATAGTATGTCCTTTGTTTATTAATGGATTATACAGCATGTCCTTCATTTATTAATCGATTGTATAGTATGTCTTTTTAATATTGGATTGTATAGTTTGCAACTTATTTAATAATGGCTTGTATACTATGCCTTTCATTTATTAATGGATTGTATAGTATGACCTTTATTGATTAATGGATTGTATAGTATGTCCTTAATTTATAAATGGATTTTATAATATGTCCTTTATTTATAAATGGATTGTATAATATGTCCTTTATTTATTAGTGAATCATATAGTAAGTCCTTTATTTATTAATGGATCGTTTAGTATATCATTTATTTATTAATGAATTGTATAGTATGTCCTTTAGTTATTAATGAATTGTATAGTATGTTCTTTAGTTATTAATGGATTGCATAGTACGTCCTTTATTTATTAATGGATTGTATAGTATGCACTTTATTTATTAATGGATTGTATAGTATATCCTTTATTTATAAATTGATTTTATAGTCTGTCCTTTATTTATTAATAAATTTTATAGTATGTCCTTTATTGATTAATGGATTGTATAGTATGTCCTTTATTTATCAATGGATTTTATAGTATGTCCTTTATTTATAAATGGATTGTATATTATGTCCTTTATGTATTAATAGATTATATAGTATGTCCTTTATTTATTAATGGACCCTTTCGTATATGCTTTTTTTTATTAATGAATTAGTATGTCCTTTATTTATTAATGAATTGTATTGTATGTCCTTTATTTATTAATGGATTGTATAGTATGTCCTTTATTTTTTAATGAATTTTATAATGTCCTTTCTTTATTAATGAATTGCATAGTATGTCATTTATTTATTAATGGATTGTATCGTATGTCCTTTTTGATTAATGAATTTTATTGTATGTCCTTTATATATTAATGGATTTTATACTATGTCCTTTATTCATTAATGAATTGTATAGTGTGTGCTTTATTTATAAATGGATTGTATAATATGTGCTTTATTTATTAATGGATTATATAGTATGTCCTTCATTTATTAATGAATTGCATAGTATGTCCTTTGTTTATTAAGGGATTGTATAGTATGTCCTTTATTTATAAGTGGATTGTATAGTTTATCCTTTGTTTTTTAATGGTTTTCATAGCATGTCCCTTATTTTTTAATGGATCGTATAGTATGTCCTTCATTTATTAATGGATCGTTTAATATATCCTTTGTTTATAAATGGATTGTATAGTATGTCCTTTGCTTATTAATGGATTTTATAGTTTGTCCTTTATTCATTAATGGATTGTATAATATATCCTTTATTTATTAATGGCTTGTATAGTATGTCCTTTGTTTATTAATGGATTGTATAGTATGTCCTTTATTTGTTAATGTATTGTATAGTATGTCTTTATTCATTAATGGATTTTATAGTATGTCCTTTGTTTATTAATGGATTGTATAGTATGTCCTTTATTTATTAATGGATCGTTTAGTATATCCTTTATTTATTATTGGATTGTATAGTATGTCCTTTATTTATTATTGGATTATATAGTATGTCCTTTGTTTATTAATGGATTGTATAGTATGTTCTTTATTCTTTATTTAGTGAATGTTTAGTGTGTCCTTTATATTTTATTGTTTATTCATTTAGTGAATTTCTTTTTTATTTAGGTTATTGTTTAGTTTGTCCTTTGTTTATTTATTTCATAAATTGTTTTGTACGTCTTTCATTTATTTATAAATAATTATTTTTATAGATCTTAATTTGTCATGATTGGATAGATATGTCTTTTATGTCTAGCTGGATGAAGTCGAAGCTTTCTTTATTTCTATTTCTAATGACCCAGTAGCTTGTTGCTTTGGTTTTTTTATCATGATTATTATTTTATTTGATTGCTGACACGGAAAGGAAACTACAAGGCCTCCTACAGAAGGTAGCTGGAGAGAGTGACATGAAAGGACAAGAAATAAACTGAAAGAAAACTGAATCAGTAAAAAGAACAACGCAAAATGCCAATTACAGGTGGATGGATACTAGAGTCAAGCAGGGACAAAAGTTTAACTACCTAGGAAGTGTTCTAACAGGAGATGGAAAGTGCGACACAGAGATCCGAAGGCGAATTGGCATGGCAATGGACGTGTTCCAGAAGCCGAGTAAAGTACTAAGAAACAGGAAACTTTCACTAGAAACAAAGAAGAGAGTTCTAGTTTGTTATGTGATGCCAGTTCTTCAATATGGCAGTGAATACTGGACAACATCATCGAAGATGAAGGAAAAACTTGAAGCAGCGGAAATGTGGTTCTACAGAAGGTTGCTGCGGATATCATGAACCGAGCATGCGAGCAACGATGAGGTGTTGGAAAGAATGACAACGAAAAGAAAATTCATAGTGAGCATCAGGAAGAGACGACTGAAGTTCCTGGGACATGCAATGAGGAAGGAGGGCTTGGAGAACCTGATACTGACAGGCTAGATAGAAGGAAAAAGAGACAGAAGAAAGCAACGGATAACATATTTGAGGCACCAGGGATAGGGAGACGTAGAAAACCATGCTCACCTATGTCCTGAAAAGACAGGGCACATAGAAGAAGAATGTATATATTTATGTGGGGGGGGGGGGCGTGTATATATTGTACATAACACGTTAAAAGTCTGCTTTCTTCTACCGAGCGCCCATGGTTCAGAGGTAGAATCGCCGACCGACGTCAATTCGGTCGGGTTTCAATCCTGGCTAAAAGCAATCGATGTCTAACCTTCCTGATGAGCTGTGATACAGCGAAACAGATCTGCCTGCGAATGACTATATATATGAATTATTTTGGACATTATTTTTATTTATTTTTATATATATATATATATATATATATATATATATATATATTAAGCGTACAAGACATGGTAACTGACATTGCGTTTAAATATTTCGTTAATAAAAACCGACATGATTTTATTTATTTTGCCTTTTTTTGCTTGAGATATGAAGTGTAAAAATGTTTCATAATTTTTTATTTTCCAACCACTTGCAGCCACTTCACTAGCCATTTTCAAGGATGTTATAGATAATGCATATATAGGTACTGAAGAAAAAACAATTTTGTTGGTGTGACCGACAAACATATCAGAAGACATGATAGCTTCAGTCAGTTAATTGACCTGACAGAGTGGACAGAATATTTTCCCACAGTAGGCTGCCATATTGTGCCTTTAGGCAGCAATCCCTCTTTAATGCAAGTCCCATTAAAAAAGACAGAAAAGATACTGTGGTTAACTTTTCATATAAATTTCCTTTGATCTCACAGTTCTTTTCTTTTCAGAGCATAAATTATATAAAAATTGTCCGAATGTTTTATTTACCCAAGCGCTTTCGGCTATACTTTTAGCCATTATCAAGGATGAATAAAATAAAATAAAATTCGTCCTTAATAATAATAATTAATAATGCCTTAATAATTCTCTTTTTTATTATAACGTAAATTATACAAAAATTGTCCGAATGTTTTATTTACCCAAGTGCTTTCGGCTATACTTTTAGCCATTATCAAGGATGAATAAAATAAAATAAAATTCGTCCTTAATAATAATAATTAATAATGCCTTAATAATGCTCTTTTTTTATTGTAACGTAAATTATATAAAAATTGTCTGAATGTTTTATTTAATATCAAGGATTAATTTTATTTTAACTTTTAACTGAATATGTAGAATAGATTGTTTTTCTGTATGTAGAGCCATAAGAATGTTTTATTTTCCAAACACGGTGGGCAAACTCTATCCGTAATATACTCGTTGATCATACAAAAATATGATAGCATCATCCATAAAAAGGCTAAAAACTAAAAGAACACACACACACACACACACACACACACACACACACACATATATATATATATATATATATATATACATATATATATATATATATATATATATATATATATATATATAACAGTAACACAGATTGTTCAATGCTGCTCATATATGTTGTGGAATGTTTGGCAAACTTCCTTTCTTATGAAAGAGAAAAATTATATCCTGTTGTCATCATGAGAGACTGACCTTCTTTCTTTTTTTATCATTCTTCGTCTGCAATTTTTTGTTATTATAAAGTAAATTATATAAAAATTGTCCAAATATTTTATTTACCCAAGCGCTTTCTGCTATAATTTTAGCCATTATCATAGATTGATTCGATTTTACTTCAAACTGAATATGTGGGTTGTTTTATGTATGTATCTAGAGTTATAGGAATGTTTGATTTCCAAACACTGTCAGCACATGGTGGCCGTGTTCATAGTTAATATTGTTAATTGTTGGCTTTTTCGTTTTTTATTAATAATGCTTCCATTATTTCTAACCGTTTTTACAAGATGTTTACTCGTGCAACCAGACTGGCATCTGGGTCTCACCCATTCGCAGTTAGATCAACCAAATGCAGACGACAATTCTACTCCTTCAGCTTCTTTTCACACACTTCCCACCCGTGGAGCTCACTTCCTTATTCTTGCTTTCCTGACGGCTACAACCTCCAGGAATTTAAATGCAAGGTTAATACTCATCTCTTAACTACTTGACCCTAGTTCTTTCCACACCACCCTGTATATCCTTTCCATTCTCTCCACCTTTGCAACTGTCATTACATCTGTATCCCCATCGTTCTCTTGCTCCTTTCTAACTGGTTTGTCCTTCTCTTCACTCTCCTCTAATCTTTTCCTCTTATGTAGCCCTGCACATCAGTGGCGTTACCGCCTTGCTCGGGGTGATATGTTAAAAAATAGTGGACGATGCTACATATTTGTATTAACAACGAGTATATCATGGGTAGTTTGGTAGGTCCCATATGTATTTTAAGGAGACCTACTAGATATATGATCAGAGAGATATAACGCGAGTCTTATTGTTAAACCTGTAGTAGCATATCCAATATAATTATTTACAAATTTGGATTGATCAAAAACACAGTTCTTTAAAGGACATGTGAACTTGTAAATAATATTGGTTGTATGTCATTTATGTCTTATATATATTATTTTCTTACGATGAGGTTAACTGCCTTACATTTTTATAACACATAATTTAATTTTGTTGTTTTAGTCAACTGAGGTTCTATATTTCCTTATGATTTTAAGTGAAGATTCATCTTGCTTATCATTACTATGCATTTAATTTTTGCAGAAAATGTTAATGCCCACCATAAAAAACAAGGTTTTTGAAAAGTTACTAAACCTAAAATATATGTAGATGTTTTCTTAGCAGCTAAACTAATAATGGATTTAATATAATTCTTCTATTTCATGTCAGCCGATAATGTTACTCCAATGAAACACACTCCTGTGGGTTAGCATCAGCCATGGTAGATAGACAGGTGTCTCTCAGGTGACTGATAGAAAGCTGACTAGCTTTAGGGACGTTAAAAATAACAAGCCATCCTTTGTTCCAGTCGAAAACAGAATGATTTTGTTTTTAACCTCAGCAGCTAATCTGACCTGATCGGACTGATCAAGACTTACTATCTAGTAAATAGTTGTGGCATCAGAATAGATGCCAATTTGAGGACTGATGACAACTTGAAGGTTGTTAATGAAAAATAGAAACAATGTAGGCACAGAGTCAGTTGAGACAACCTGTCTTAGTATTTGGTTGTTACAAAATAATGGCTGATTTCAGAAAGAAGAAATGTATTATCTATTACTGACGATATGCAATCAGTAAATAAAAAAAAAACAAAGAAAGTTAGGGGATGGATGTTAGATAGATAGATAGATAGATAGATAGATAGATAGATAGATAGATAGATAGATATGAAGAGAATGAGATAGATAGATAGATAGATAGATAGATAGATAGATAGATAGATAGATAGATAGATAGAAGAGAATAGATAGATAGATAGATAGATAGATAGATAGATAGATAGATAGATAGAATGAGATAGAATAGAATAGATAGATAGATAGATAGATAGATAGATAGATAGATAGAATAGATGAGATAGATATGAAGAGAATGAGATAGATAGATAGATAGATAGATAGATAGATAGAACAGAATAGATAGAATAGAATAGATAGATAGATAGATAGATAGATAGATAGATAGATAGATAGATAGATAGATATGAACAGAATGAGATAGATAGATAGATAGATAGATAGATAGATAGATAGATAGATATAAACAAAATAAGATAGATAAATACACAGATAGATAGATAGATAGATAGATAGATAGATAGATAGATAGATAGATATAAACAAAATGAGATAGATAAATAAATATAGAATTAGTTAGATATAAAAACAGCATTAGACAGAGAGATATAAAAAAATTGAGATATATACGTGATTTGCTAAGCGCAGCTTAGCTGTAGCTCGAGGACGGTAGTATGGAACACGCAGTGAGGATCAAACTCACTACTCAATTGTAAAGATTTCTAGTGAGATAAGCTTGCTAACCATTACACCACCTCCAGGTGTCCAAAATTGAGACAGATAGATAGATAATGAACAGGTATAGATAGATAGATAGATAGATAGATAGATAGATAGAAACAAAATGAGATTGATATATATATATATATATATATATATATAAACAAAATAAGATAGATATAAACAAAATAAGATAGATAGATAGATAGATAGATAGATAGATAGATAGATAGATAGATAGATAGATAGATAGATAGATAGAAAAAAGTTTGGCAAAGCAAACCTCGCTGCTGATCTTGAAAAGGACCTCCAGTCTGTGGTTAAATGGGATAAGTAATGGCTCGTCAATTTTGATGTTTCCAAAATGATGCTGCTGTCCTTTAGCCGCCACACAATCTCTCTTACCTCCCATCAGCATGGATCACGTGAGTCTTTCTGAAAACAAACACTGATATAGATATAAACAAAATGTGATAGATAGATAGATAGATAGATAGATAGATAGATAGATAGATATTATGTACACACACACACACACACAGATAGATAGATAGATAGATAGATAGATAGATAGATAGATAGATAGAAAAAAAGAAACAGGCTTAGCTAGCTAGCTAGCTAGCTAGCTAGATAGATAGATATTATGTACACACACACACACACACACACACAGATAGATAGATAGATAGATAGATAGATAATGAACTGACATAGATAGATAGATAGATAGATAGATAGATAGATAGATAGATAGATAATGAACAGACTGAGATAGATAGATAGATAGATAGATAGATAGATAGATAGATAGATAGATAGATAGATAGATATTATGTACACACACACACACACAGATAGATAGATAGATAGGTAGATAGATAGATAGATAGATAGATAGATAGATAGATAGATAGATAGATAGATGTTACACCGTTCAGTTCACGAATTTGTCCGAAGAAATCGATAAGCTTTTAACTAATTAGGGATTCCGTATATGTTTTACTCTCCCTCTTTTCAAGAGGGTTTCTCATGAATAAATGAAACCAGGAAGGGTCAGAATCGATGATGCCACTAAGAAGAAACACAATATGGTTAATGGCAAAAGATTTCAAGAGTATTTTGAACGGGGCCAAGTCAGATCCTTTCCGAAATAATTAAGTCAGACTGAACCTGGTTTGGAGTCATCAGCCTCGTTCAAGAACTCATACTTCAAGACAGCTTAACGTTATTCAAGGTGTGTGAAAAAGCTTACTGTTAACGCCAAAAAAGAATGGAATTGATTGAATAGAACTCAAATTCTGATGGCAACAGTTTGTGACCCTATATGAAATGAGGTTAGGAGGTGTTAGCTAATCTCCGATCAAACTTTGTAACCCCATTGTATCAAGTGGTCCTTTAGTTCTTTCTTACGAGTGAGCATTTCTCTGTGTCTGGCAGGATATTTACGATACATGAAGTTCTGCTGCTTTGCGTCCTAGGAAGCAACAACCTTATATAGTATATATATCTACTTTGAGTGGCTTTTGTGTCTCCCGTTGGAAGAAAAATAGCAAAAAAGTTAATAAATAATTGATTTTGGAAAAGCATGAATTCACTACTCCCTTAAGCAAATATTGAGACAGCTGGAAACCTTAAGCCTTCTAAAACAGTCAATATTGTGTGTAGAGTAAAAAAAACGGAATTTTTTAATTGATACTAAAATATAGAGTAAATGACTTGGTTGTGGCTCTCCAAATCGTCCACAAGGAATCCGTAGGAATAACAAGACTGAATAGGGGAAGTCTGCTTAGGGGCCCAGAACAATTGTTTGTGGTTCCCACTATATTATCATCATTTATATACGTTACAATTTATATACGTTACAATTTATATACGTTACAATTTAAAGTAAGTATGATTCAGTTTTATTTGATTTGCTTGTTTAACGGCACATCAACACTTTATGTCATTTAAAGCAGATACTTAATATTCTTAAAAGCTTTGAAGTATTAAAAAATATGATTACTGTTATTCTGCTTTCACAATTGAATCCATGGTAGATAAAACTCAGCTTTTGTGCATATACATGTGTGCGTGGACATAATTGCTACGGGCGGTGATATGTGTATTTCATGCTGAAGTTTTGTTGAAGTTAGATTTTAGAATACAGTTTGATTTCTTTAAGAAATTATAGGATATTACGTGGATTAATGTCATGAAAGAATTCTTTTATATTGGCTGTTTTCTTTGCTAATTTTCTTCAGTATATCAATCTCTGAGGATTATTTAATTTTGAAATCTAAATACTTGAATATAATTTCATGGTTTCAACTAAGTATATTTTGAGAGCAATTGTATGCTTTCAAGTACAGATAAAAAAGTATTATGGTAAATTTACAGTAAAAATGCATTGTTGATGATTTTACTATAAATATTGTATTAGTAGTTTTTATGTAAAATAAGTATTGCTGGAATTTTTAGCATAAAAATCATTTTTTTAAATTTTTATGTTCATAGATTTCCTTAGCTGAAAACCTAACAGGTGTTTCCAAGCGGGTCAGTGTAGATCTGGGAACAACCTCAATTAAGAGATGCGCCTCAAAACCTCCAGTCCCCCGATCAGAATCCTTGCTGCCGGAAGGGTGGACCTGAGAACAACACCACATAAGAGATGGTTTCAAGCTTCTCAAAACCTCCAATCATTCCGATCAGAGGCCTTGCTGCCGGAATGTTGGACTTGAGAACAACACCAAATATGAGATGGTTTCAGGCTTCTCAAAACCACCAATCATCACAATCAGAGGCCTTGCTGCCGGAGGGGTGTACCTGAGAACAACACCAACTCAGAGATGGTTTCACGCTTCTCAAAACCACCAATCATCCCGATCAGCGGCTTTGCTGACGGAAAGTTGAACTCGAAAACAACAACAATTAAGAGATGGTTTCACGCTCCTCACAAATGATGAGAGGCTTTACTGCCGGAAATGTGGATCTGCGAACAACAGCAGTTTTAAGAGATCGTGTCACGCTTCTCAAAACGTCCGATCTCCCGATCAGAGGCCTTGCTGTCGGAAGGGTAGACCTGAGAACAAGAGCAATTAACATATGGTTTCACGCTTCTCAAACCTCCAATTCCTCGGTCAGAGGTTTTACCACCGGAAGGGTGAACCTAAGAATGACAGCGATTAAAAGATGATTTCACGCTCTTTAAAGCCGCCAATTTTCCGATCAGATGCCCTACTGCTGGAAGTAGTGGATCTTGAAACAACAGCAATTAGGAGATTTCCACGATCCTCAAAATATCCAATCCTCCTATCATCAGTCCTTACTGCCGGAAGGTGGGCTTGTGAACACTAACAGTTAAGAGATGGTTTCACGCTCCGTAAATTCTCCAATCTCCCGAGACAAGACCCTGCTGCCGGAAGGATAGACCTGGAAACAGCGGCAATTCAAAGATGGTTTCACGCTCCGCAGAATCTCCAATCCCCCGATAAGAAGCTATGCTATTGGGTGTAGTTTATTTAGCCTAAGCACAAATGACTATGAAATTAATACATTTCACAGGTTGTGACGTCATTCTAAGTTCTTTTTTTTTCTCTCAAGTCATTGATTTTTATATATTTATTTATTTTGCTATTAAGTTTAGAAAAACACTATACAAAATTCATTATTTTTTTATCCATAATCTTGAAGATGTTAAATTATTCAACTTTATAACAAAATTTCTTTCAGTCTTTCTTTAACTGAAACAAAGTAGCGTCTCTGGTATATTTTTTGTCTTTCCATGCTATCAAAACCGAATACTCCATTATCCATTGGGTATTGGTAAGGCGATCTTGTGTGAATTAAGGAACTAACGAAAGAAAAGGGAGACGCACTATTATATGATGAGACATAAAGAGAATCTTGAAAAGAAATTCTCTAGGCCCGAGTTTCTCAACCTTTTTAAGCAACGGCACATTTAGGGGCAAATGAATACAACACGGCACACTGAACACCATTTTTAAATGTTATGAAATATAACAGTAGAAAATAATGGTTAATATCTATTTATTCAACTAAATGAATTTTTTAAAAGTTAATATAACGATAAAAATATTTTTTTTAAAAATTAATATTAAAGCAAAGTAACATGATCGAAGGATAACGAAAAGAATTATTTGAAAAAAAATTTAATATTCATTCATTTATTTAAATAAATTTGCATCATTACTACTCCCACACACTCATATACATATATATATGTCGTGACAATAATTTCGCAACACACTTTAGAAGATCGAACCTCACACTAATGTAGAGGATACAAATCTTATATCATCCAAAAATTAATTAAAATTGCACACCCGCAAATGTGGATCAAAACGACTGAAAACATTTTGTAAAAACCCAGACCAAGGCAAATTTCACAAGTCAGTGTGAAAATTAAAATTCTGGATTCTGATTGGATAGGAAATAGCAAATTTCTTAACACCCATGAAAATGAGTATGCGGTTTTGAACTGGCCACGTGACATGCTAAGTACTTATTCACGTCCCTTGACGGCAAAACTCAGTCCGATATGGGAGCGGTAATCTGATAAGGACCTCGTCGCAATGTAAAAAAGAAATTTCAAGGCACCGACCCTAGTCGACATACATTCCTTCTTCCGCCTTCCAATTTTCCTTTCTTCGTCTTCACTTACACGCCTTCAAAGAAACAACAACAACAAGATACTTCAACTGACTCCTAAAAACTAGAATCCGATAAGTACAATTACCTTTATTGCTTGACCTCTCTTTTCACTTCCTCGCCGGCCATAAGAAAGGGAAGGGAACACAGACTTTATTAGTAGCCTGTTAATCTTTCTACATATACACATTCTGTTACTATCAACTACAGGGTGGCCCATAAGTCACTTTACAGTTTGAAAATGAAAGAAATGTTTCTTAAATGAGTCTATTTAATTAATTCTTTTTTATTACATAGATTAGAGTGTGAAATTTTGTTCTGACTAAATTACGAAAGATAATGTCACTTAAGTATCCTCCATTTTCGGCTTCGCAATGTCGAGCTCTTTCTAAGCTATTCTCCATGACCGTTCTTAACATCGGAGGTTGTAGGGAAAGAATTTCCTGTCGTATGTTTGCCTTAAGTTCTTGAATGGTTCGAGGCTTATTTGCGTACACTTTGTCTTTCAGATATCCCCAAAGCCAAAAGTCTGGTGCTGTCAAATCAGATGAACGTGGAGGCCATTAAAAATCGGGATTTCGAGAGATTTTTGATCCTGAAACATCGCAGTTAACAACTGCATTGTGGCTCTAGCTCTATGTGCATCTGCTTCATCTTGTTGCCATCAATACCCTGGCATGTTTGCTAACTGAGGTTGAACAAAATTCACTAGCATATCTCTATATCTCTCAACAGTTACAGTCACAGCATTTTCATTTGGATCTTCAAAGAAGAAGGGGCCAATAATTCTTTCTGAGGTTACTCCACACCATACTTTGACTTTTACAGGGTGCATTGGACTCGCATGAACTTGGCATGGATTTTCAGTGCCCCAGAATCTGGTATTCTGCTTATTGACATACCCATTCAAATGGAAATGAACCTCATCTCCCATGATCAACTTGTGAATAAACTCATTGGCATTTCTTGCAGTTTCCTGAAGCCTGACCGCGTAATTTAGTCGTTTCTGAAAGTCTGCTGGTTGTAAAGATTGCACTAATTAAACCTTGTAGGGATGCATGTGCAAGTCTCTTTGAATGCGCTGCAGAGAACTCCGTGAAATGCCAAGTTCTTAAGAACGCCTTCGAGTGGATGTGGTCGGGTTCTCTTCAGTGATACACCTCTCATCTTTAGTATTTTAAGGTGTACGTACTGAGCGACCTCGTCCACGTCTAGACCTATCATTTACAGAGCACTGCTCTTGAAAACGCGTCATTAAGTTCATTATTGCAGGCTTATTAGGAGGATGTCGAACATTGAAATGGCGCTTATAAGATCTTTGCGATGCAACAATTGACCGTCTATTTTCAAAGTAAAATTCAATTATCTTCACTCGTTGTTTTTTTTTTTGTTTTTTGTAAACTTATCCATACCAAAAATGTCCAAAGATTCTATTTAATTCTGAAAAAAGAAATAAAAATATATTAATAGAAAAAAGTTATCTAATTTTTAAAATGTATAGTGACTTATGGGCCACCTTGTATAAGCTCTTAATCTACAACATTTAATTACTTACGTTTTCTCTTAGAATATTTTTCTTCTCACAAATTTATTACAGTGTTCAGTTAATAAAATTTCACTTATTTTACAAGTCTTTTATTCTTCCAACCGTTCTTTCAACCTGGTGATATCTTTAAATGTGGGGATTGTCGCCTATGTTTTAGGTGCCCTTGTACCTGACATAACCGAGGTTACTACATAATGGTGACTCCGCAAAGAACACGCAAAGAAATACATATTTTATAAAAAAGCAAAGAACAAGTACCCTACAAATGTGATACGCGCGACAGTTGAGAAATACTGACCTAAATTATCGACCCCCAACTCTATCTAGACTCTGTCTAGCCTCATTTTTGTTTTGAAATTCGTAAACAATCGGACTAGTGGAAAATTCCAATCACAACAACGTCCTTAACGAATATTCAGAGATTGTTATTTCAACAATGGCGGTTTAATTTTTTTTTTCCCCCTTCAAAACTTAATTCTCTGACACGTTCCATTCCTTCTCAGATAAAATGTTTACATGTTAGCGTTTTGATATTGCGACTTTTGTGCGTTCAAATTGTAAACAGCTATTACCCAGGGGCTGTTGTCAACTCGGAAACAAGTTGCAAATCGCCGGCTTTGAATTCGGAGTCTTCGATTGGCTGCTTCGGATGGCGGGCTAAAATGGATATCAAATCAAATCGCAAAGATTCAATAATGGCCGTTAGCTTGAAAAGTTGACATTTCTTCCTAACATGTAAATAACAATTTTTTTTTCTTTCTTCGATTTCATATCTTAGACTTTTTCATTCCCACTCCTTTTTCTAAATCGTTCACCCGCTTTCATTCATTTTCATTCTCGTTTTCTACTTTTTTATTGACTAAATTTTCTTTCTTTTTTTTTTTTTATATTATTATATGTTCGGACTCGAAGACGAACATCATCATTGTTGGAAATTAGTATATTACTCCTTCAACCACATTTAATAAATCATATCTTCACTTATTATTGTTACTTAAGTACCATGTCTTTTCATAATATAAACGACCTAAGCTCTCCGAAGATTTATTTTTTAAATATATGTCAACCTCATTGCTAGGATTTTTTACAAGTAAAACAAGGCTTACGGCCTGTCACGTTGAATACACCGGTTCTCGCTCGATCACCGAAGTTAAGCAACGTTGAGCCTGGTCAGTACTTAGATTGGGTGATTGCTTGGGAATACCAGGTGTTGTAAACGTATAGTGACGGATGTGCGTTGTGGTGCAGTGGATGTCGGCTCGGAAAGAGAAATCGATGAGCCTGCAGTGGATGTCGGCTCGGAAAGAGAAATCGATGAGCCGAGTTCGAATTCCAGTTGAATACCCTGCATTCACTTAAGCACTAGTACTCTTAGGAAAGGTAGTAATCCGTCCCTTCCCTCCAATTATGGGTTAAATAACAAGGGTAGGACTTAGGGACCCTGCTCTTAACAACAAATCCCAATGACTCTTGATACTCAAAAAGAAAAATGTTGTAAAAATAAAATAACCTTACCCAAAATCATTGGTTATGACCTTAAATGATCCCATAAGGGTTGATAGGCCGTTAAACCTTGAAACAAACAAAACAAGTAAAATATTGGTCTTGATGGATGAGTGACACACAACTGATGATAAATCAAACAGTAAATGCTATTAGCATATCTCGTGAGAGAGATGAGAATATTTTGCGCAATGAACTTGCTATGACGAAGGTTTGTGCTCGGTCAACTGACACCTGATCAAAGGCGCACCACGCTGATCATATCACGGGAAAATTTGACAATGCTTGAGGCAGATTCAGATAAACATTTTCGAATTGTTAGATTCATCACTTTGGACCAGCGACAAAGGGACAACCCATGCAGTGAGAACACCCGCCATCACCTGCTCCAAACTAGACCAAGATAGTTTCTTCTGCATTAAAGATAGTGGTCTGAGATTTTGGAAGATGGAAATGGCATTGTGTTTATTAACTATCTTCAAAAAGAAGAGTATCAGTGGAGAGTACCATCAATGGAGAGTACTATGATAACTTGCTGAAGCATTTGCGAAAGGCTATCAAAAACAGATCCCCGCAAAAGCTGACAAGAGAGGCCTTGCTTGATCAGTACATTTCTTCAGCTTTGCTTTCAAGGCCTCGGTTTCAATGGTTGCTGAACATGACTGTTGCACTGAAATGACTGATCATCCTCCCTATTCTCCTGATTTGACTATCAGGTGTTCCAAAACATGATGATGTCAAACCTGCTGTTAGTTTATATATATATTATATATATATATATATATATTTCAAGAAGTAGTAGGAGGATTTGAACAATTATTAAGTGAATCATCGAGCTTTATATTCGACCTCAACAGAATGCAGAAAGCACTGGACGGCCGTTTCGTCCTATATTGGGACTCATCAGCAGTGCGCATCCACTACCAGGAATCGAACCCAGACAGTCTTGGTTATTAAGCTGATGTTATACCAACTGCACCACGGGCCCTGGCGACGAAGAGGTAACGAATTAAGCTCGATGAAGTGCGCCGCTCATCACAAATTCCGTGGTGGAACTAATCCAAGCTCCTTTACCCATAGGATAGTGCCTCCCCAAGCAACGACTTCCGCAACCAAGCAGCTAAATCCATAGCGTGTTCATGGTTGAAGCACAGAATGTAATTCAAGAAGTAGTAGGAGGATTTGAACAATTATTAAGTGAATCAGGGCCCGTGGTGCAGTTGGTATAACATCAGCTTAATAACCAAGACTGTCTGGGTTCGATTCCTGGTAGTGGATGCGCACTGCTGATGAGTCCCAATATAGGACGAAACGGCCGTCCAGTGCTTTCTGCATTCTGTTGAGGTCGAATATAAAGCTCGGTGATTCACTTAATAATATATATATATATATATATACTCTAGAAACTATTTTGATATTCTACAATTTCATGGTTGATATATATTTCGCAGCCAAAACCTGCAGCTCTTCAGACCCAAATGATGCAAAAGTTAATATTCAAAATCATCCAGAAAAGAATCACATACAGACACTCAAGGTTTTGGCAGCGAAATATGTGTTCCACAAGAAATTGTAGAATATCTAAAAAAAATTTCTAAATTATATTACTCTGTTAAATTAAATAAATAAATTTAACATTTAAAGTTATTTTGCGTTCGTCTCTATCGGAATTTACCTGACTTAAATACCAAATATTCTACGTTATATATATATATATATATATGGTTAGGTTTTGAGGGCTGTCACAAAGCGTTTAGTAAAATAAAAGAAGGTAAAAAAATTTTTGGCTATTACCTATTTATGATACATTAATATTTCGAGATCAAACTCTCATCTTCAGAATGGCAGAGGAGCATGTGTCTGTCCGAGTGAGTCCGTGCCTTTCAAGAAATGGCCATTCCTGGCTGTCTGCTGCTGCTACTGTCATTAATTTTATTGTGTGTGTGTGTGTGTGTGTGTGTGTGTGTTTATGGTATATGTGTGATTTACAATTGGGACCTTTTATATATATATATATATATACATATATATATAGTGTGTATTTAGGTAGCAACCAATCTTTTATGTTATACAGGTTTCATTAAAAATAACAGACAACGTATTATGCTTAAGTTTTCTTTGTAGTTTTTTTATGTAATCTTATGATTTTTTTTTTTTTTTTTTTTTTTGAAGACATAAATTATATAAAAATTGTGCGAATATTTTGTTTAATCGAGCGCTTTCGGCTATACTCTTAGCCAATATCGAAGATTAATTTTATTTTATGTGTAACATGATGTATATAGTGTCATGTATGCTTGTAGCTCAGTGTGTATCTTTTATTATCCGAAAACGGTAAGCTCGGTGTCAGCGTGTTCATTGTTGATAATATTGAGTGTTGTTTTTTTTCTTTTTTATTAATCATGCTCACATTAATTTTAGCCCTATTTTGCATGTGGATAAAGAGATGATATCTGTGTTGTCAATAACTATCTTGTGGATAGGGCTTAGTGGGTAGCCGTGTGTGTTTAAATGTTATCAAATTGAGATCTGTTCTGAGAGATGCAATGTGAGGCGTTGTATCCGTTTCGTAGTCGTGTGGCCGATGTCATTATTTACGAAATTGGGTGGATCAAGAACGTAACAATTTTAATGAAACCAGCTGATATATTAGGATGTGGTTTCCGGTTTTTCTCTTTTCCAATCTTTTCACTCTTTTTTTTATTTTATTTTATTTTTTTTCAATTGGAGTAGATAGATTAAACTATCGCCCGGTTCACACACCACCCACGTCTATTGAACAGGTGAAGAGGCTCATCCCTTGTTCCCTGTCTAGGATGTGGTTTCCGGCTTTCTCTCTTCCAATCTTTTCACTCTTCTCTCTTTTATTTTTTCCAAGTGGAGTAGATAGACTAAACTATCGCCTGGTTCACACTCCACCCACGTATATTGAACAGGTGAAGAGGCTCATCCCTTGTTTCCTGTTTAGGATATGGTTTCCGGTTTTTCTCTTTTCCAATCTTTTCACTGTCTTTTTTATTTTATTTTTTTTTTCAATTGGAGTAGGTAGACTAAACTATCGTCCGGTTCACACTCCACCCACGTCTATTGAACAGGTGAAGAGGCTCATACCTTGTTTCCTGTTTAGGATGTGGTTTCCGGTTTTTCTCTTTTCCAATGTTTTCACTCTTTTTTTAAATTTTTTTTTTAATTCGAGTAGACAGACTAAACTATCGCCCGGTTCACACTCCACTCACGTCTATTGAACAGGTGAAGAGGCTCATCCCTTGTTTCCTGTTTAGGGTGTGGTTTCCGGTTTTTCTCTTTTCCAATCTTTTCACTCTTACGTAGCCCCCTGCACATCAGTGACGTTTTCGCCTTGCTTGGTGTGATATGATTATATATATATATATATATATATATATATATATATATATATATATATATATATAAGAGTGGGCCTGTGCCGTCAAAAATAAAGCTAAAATATTTACATCATACACTTATCCATCTACTATTGCGTATTTTACATTAATACGTAAGAAAAAAAAACAAAAAAATCTAAACCCCCGTGCTTGAAAGGGGTTTATATATATATATATATATATATATATATATATATATATATATATATATATATGCAAATAGATACTCTACCTTTTTATTATCATAATATTATAATAGAGAGGATATATATATATATATATATATATATATATATATATATATATATATACTGACGCTAGTTTGGTTGGGTTTCAAACTTGGGTGAAAGCAATCGGATGTTTTACTGTACTGATGAGCTGTGATACAGTGAAACAGATCTGTCTGCGGATGACTATATATATATATTCGTCATCCATATACAAGCCTGTTTCACTGTATCATAGCTCATCAGTGTGGGTATATATCCACTTGCCGGGAAACGTTTTTCGAGAAGCGTTTATTGGATTAGATATTCTCTTTGGTTTTTAAAGGCAACTTTTGTTTTATCTTCGGAATTCGCTGCCATATTTCCTTTTTTCGTCCTCACCCTATCTTCCTACCTCAAGTGGAAGCATTACATTGAATTAATAGCTAAATCCACTGCTAGAAAGGTTTGATCACTGTGTCGGGCCAGAAGGTTTTTTCCACCTGAATCCATCTTGCAGATATATAAATCAACCATTCGACTGTTCATGGAATACTGCTGGCATATATGGTCAGGCACCCCAGCTGTTCATCTCAGTGTTCTCCAAAGGTCCCGACTTGGCAGCTCGACTCCAGCCACTTTCTCACCGGCGGGGATGTGGCTTCCCTTTGTCTCCTCTACAAATATTTTCATGGCTTCTGCTCCGACAAACTTAAGTCACTGGTGCTCTCGCCGCTAGAAGTTACTCGTACAACCAGACTAGCAACAAGGTCCCACCCATTTACAGTTAGATCAACCAAATGCAGCCGTCAATTCTACTCCAACAGCTTCTTTTCTCGCACTTCCCGCCTGTTAAAGTCCCTTCCGTATAGTTGCTTTCCTGACGGCTATAACCTGCTGGTATTTATATGTAAGGTCAATACCTATCTCTTATCCACCTGACTCCAGTTCTTTCTGCATCACCCAGTATATCATGTTCAATCGTGTTCTTTTCCTTTCTCTCTACCTTTGCAACTGTCTTCACACCTGTGTTTTCGTCCTTCTCTTGCCCTTTCTGTGACATCCACTGTAACTGGTTCATCTTTCTCTTCACTCTACCTGTCTAAATTCTTGCTGTTATGTAGCCCCTTGCGCATCAGTGGCAGTACTGCCTTGCTTGGATGAAAGGATAAAAAAAACAATTCTCAGATACTTTAATTTTCGTACTGTCATCAATCTGGCATCACCAATTTGTAGTTTGCACGTTGGAATGTTTCTCTTTTAAGTATTTTATCTTCTTGCAATTGATAGTCCTTTCATCTCACTTTTCTTAACTACGTTCTCTCTGCGGTTTTTCTTCCTGTGTCTGCTATCAACATTGTGTCACATGCATATCTGTTATGGAGAAACACACGTATTCCTCAGATAATGGACTCCCCACCTATATTAATAAGAGTTAATAGGAAGTTCATAGGAGCTCTTTAGACTTCTATTGAAGTTCAGTAGAACTACTAGGCAGTTGATATTAGTCGGCAGTTAGCCGAATACTAAAGAGTCAGCTTACAGTGGAAGATTACAAAGTTCCTAACAATTTGGGTACGTTAAGTCGATTAGCAACCGACATAGCACGATTATAACCTTCTGTGCGAAAACTACTCCACAACAATATCTTACATCGTTAAAATTGTGTCCATCAATAATAAATCCTGATGGAACTTCTCGTTACTTCAGGATTGTTTTACTGTAAAGGCTAAGTCCGGTGAGAAGACACATTCTTGTCTTGCGTTCTTTATATATTTTTAAGTGTGTGAGGACTTCATTAATTCTCCCTATGCATACGAATGCATTTCAATTGTATAATAAACTAGCAGTATAGCCTGGCGTTGCTCGGGGGTAATGAAAGCTTTAAAACTAATCCATGGTCTTGGACTCTTTGGACGTTGGCACGAAAAACGTAGTTTGTTGAAAGGTTGATCTCGAAGCAATAGAACTTACTAAAATGAATGGATATAAGTCAAATTTTGATTTCCGGTATCGATGTTAAATAAGGTTTCCGTCGCAAACTGAATTTTGAAGGCTAAATAAGTCTTCTGAGTAAATGGTATCATGGCTGAGATTGAAAACTACAATTATACTTACTTAGAGCAAAACCCGAAGCAAAACCCGAAGCAAAAACCTAAATAAAAGGGCTGATAACCTGATTTTGATCAGACCCAATATTGATGGCTGAATATTGGTTTTTGATCAGATTCGATAAAATATCGGGGGTATCGATTTCCGATATCGGGAAAAATGAGTCATCACAGAAGATCTACTAATGTTTGAGACTAAAAACTATAATTTTAATAAGTTAGAGCAAATTCAGCAAGGACCACGATAAGAGGGCTGAAATCCTGATCTTGATCAGACCTGATCGGATACCTGGGTATTGATTGGGGAGAAGTTGAAAAAAATAAGTAGCCCATGACCTTACTAGAAGCCAAAAAAATATTTGTGGGAAGTTTGGTGAGAAGCAGATAAAAATTGTCGATTTGTACAAAGGACACACACACAAACATCTTGCCTTTTATATATAGAGACTAACAGTATAGCCCGGCGTTGTATGAGTATGTATGTGCATGTGTGAGTGCAGAATGTGGGTGAACTGTGTGGAAACACACGTGAATCCCACAAATATTTTTCTTGCGATAACTTCCGGTTGCCCTGGTATAATTACAATCAGAATTGTAAGTATTTAATAGGCTTTACCATTTATTAATAACTAGCAGTATAACCCGGCGTTGCTCGGGTGTAATGAAAGCTTTAAAACTAATCCATGGTCCTGGAGCTCAGACTCTTTGGACGTTGGCACGAAAGACTAAAAAGCAATAGTTGTTTCCAGTTAAAGCGAAACCGTAGACTGAAAGAAAAATGAATGGATGTAAGTCAAATTTTGGTTTCTTGGTATCGATATCAAATAAGTTTTTTTTTTCGTTGTAAACTGAATTTTGAAGGCTAAATAAGTCCCCTGAGTAAAAGGTATCATGGCTGAGACTAAGAACTACAATTATACCTACTTAGAGCCAAACCCGAAGTAAAAACTAAAATAAAAGTGCTGAAAAAAATACAGACATACAGGCAGATAAACAGACACACACAAACATCTTGCCTTATATATATATATATATATATATATATATATATATATATATATATATATTATCGATTTTCTGCACTATTGTAAGAACTTAAACCTTGAAACTTCTGAATATCGTTTCTTATGTCTTTGTCTATGAGTGTATCGAATTTGATTAAAATCGCTCCACTCCTTCTATAACCTGATGTTTTCGATTATCGACTTTCAATATTTATCGGGGGTATCTCGACACAAAACCTAACTAAGAACACTCGCAGACGCTTATGGTACAACTGTGTAAATTTTCACGAAAATCGGTTCAGCCGTTTCGGAGTCTTATAGGTAACGGACACACGCACACAGACGCACACAGAAAAATTTCCATTTATAAATAAGTTTAGATAAGACGAATTTTTGAAAGTGATTGTATAAGACAAATGTTAAGATCTTGTTTTTTTTTTTAATAGGAAGTGTCTGCTGCATGATAAGTAAACATCTATACGAAAAACATCAGATATAATTAGGGTGTGCGCCTCGTGAGTGTTCTGGTTAAATTCTGAATAATGTCTTTGAGTCAGGAATCTGATTATTCTAGCTAAGTTTCATGCAGGCATGCTATTCACGCCGATTATTGCTGGATGCGACCAACATAAAATTGTTTCTAAAAAATCACAGACTAAATAGACATGACACACATTTTATTTATTTGTCTGTCTTTTTCGTTTCTTTTTTTGTTTTTTGTTTTTGTTTTTTCGCTCTCCTCAATCTTTTAAGATACGATAAATGTTTGTAAACAAGATTTTTTTCTGAAAATCATTATCTTAAGATAAGCTAATGTTACTTCTTCATTTCATTTTTTACCAACATCAGAGGAAAGCAGATCAATAGCCATCGCCAGAGCATTTGGACAATGTATATTTTTCATCTTAAAAACGGACGGACATCACGCTATGGTTAATGCCGGAACAAATAAGAAATATTGATATAATTTTCTTATCTGTATATCAGATATTTTTAACATGAGACTACAGTTTACACCGCGTAAGTGGGACCTTGCGTAAATATAATTTTGTTATAATGTAGGGATCTGTTATTCTTTCTGGTTTTTTCACTGAGATATATTTTGAGTTGGGACGATTTAATATTACTCTGGATCTTGTTGTACCAATCTACTTTTAATTTCTACTCTTAACTAGCAATATTATTAAGTGGAACGATTTATTATTGTCACAGGTTTTGTCCGCTTAAACCTGTTTTAATTACACTGAGACTATTAAGTAGGACGATGTATTATTATACGCGGTTCTGCAGCATGAAACTACCTGATATTTCTCCGTTTAACTGGGTTTGTTGTTAAGTGAGACAATTTATTATTGTCCCAGGGTTTACGGCATCAAACCTGTTTCAATTTCTCCGCTTACCTCGGAAGATTGTTAAGTGAAACGAATTATTGTTGTCCTATGTTTTCCCTATTAAAACTCTTATAATTCTTCCACTGAATTAGGACAACTGTTAAGTGGGACGATTTATTGTTGTCCTATGCTTTGCTCTATTAAACCTCTTATAATTTCTCCGCTGAATTAGGACAACTATTAAGTGGGACGATTTATTGTTGTCCTATGCTTTGCTCTATTAAACCTCATATAATTCCTCCGCTGAATTAGGACAACTGTTAAGTGGGACAATTTATTGTTGTCCTATGCTTTGCCTTATTAAAACTCTTATAATTCCTCCGCTGAATTAGGACAACTGTTAAGTGGGACGATTTATTGTTGTCCTATGCTTTGCCTTATTAAAACTTTTATAATTTCTCCGCTGAATTAGGACAACTGTTAAGTGGGACGATTTATTGTTGTCCTATGCTTTGCCTTATTAAAACTCTTATAATTCCTCCACTGAATTAGGACAACTGTTAAGTGGGACGATTTATTGTTGTCCTATGCTTTGCCTTATTAAAACTCTTATAATTCCTCCACTGAATTAGGACAACTGTTAAGTGGGACGATTTATTGTTGTCCTATGCTTTGCCTTATTAAAACTGTTATAATTCCTCCACTGAATTAGGACAACTGTTAAGTGGGACGATTTATTGTTGTCCTATGCTTTGCTCTATTAAACCTCATATAATTCCTCCGCTGAATTAGGACAACTGTTAAGTGGGACGATTTATTGTTGTCCTATGCTTTGCCTTATTAAAACTCTTATAATTCCTCCACTGAATTAGGACAACTGTTAAGTGGGACGATTTATTGGTGTCCTATGCTTTGCCTTATTAAAACTTTTATAATTCCTCCACTGAATTAGGACAACTGTTAAGTGGGACGATTTATTGTTGTCCTATGCTTTGCCTTATTAAAACTCTTATAATTCCTCCACTGAATTAGAACAACTGTTAAGTGGGACGATTTATTGTTGTCCTATGCTTTGCCTTATTAAAACTTTTATAATTCCTCCACTGAATTAGGACAACTGTTAAGTGGGACGATTTATTGTTGTCCTATGCTTTGCCTTATTAAAACTCTTATAATTCCTCCACTGAATTAGGACAACTGTTAAGTGGGACGATTTATTGTTGTCCTATGCTTTGCCTTATTAAAACTCTTATAATTCCTCCACTGAATTAGGACAACTGTTAAGTGAAACGATTTATTATTTCCCTGGTCTTGCTGTATCAAATCTTTTTTCTGCTTTACTGGAACTATTGTTAAGTTGGACGATTGATTGTTCTCCCCCGTTTCATTGTGTCAAAAAATGAACCCATCAGCGTAACTGAAACTTTTGTCACGTGGAACATTTTTGGTGAACATGGTACAAAATTCCCCGTTTAAATAGGATTTCGAGAAACATTTAATGGAGTCGATTTTTTTAAAGTTCGCCACTTAAATGTTTTTTCGGGGATCCAATATTAATATTTATATGTGTTAAAAACGAAAATTAAAATCTTAAAAATATGAAAATACAGATTTTAAAAAATACGCCACTCTAATAGTTGCTTCTGCAAAAATTAACATAATACTTGCATTGTGTATAATGACTCCGATTTTACAACGAGATTTACATTACCTCCAACTACACTAAGGATGTGCGTTGTGGTACTGTGGATAAAGACACGGAACGAGAAATCGGGGAGCCGAGTTCGAATTCCAGCTGAATTCATTGCATTCACTTACGCGGAAATACCCTTGGGAAAGTTAATAATCCGTCTATTCCTTCCAGTTATGGGTTAAATAACAGGACAGATTGGGTTCTATAGCCTTGGTTGGCAACCAGTCTACCGCAGAAAGCAATGGCAACCTACTGCGGGATAATCTTCTGCCCAGTCAGTCATGTTTCGAAAGAGACATGATCGCCCAAGCGTGTATCATGTATGGCACTTAACTGACTGACTGAATATAATAGTTGGAAACATGATTAAGGTTTCTAATGGGTATAAAGTGGGGGATCAGTTTTATATTGTCATGAAGTAATAAACTGACCCCCCAATTAATTCCTACTTAATAATATAATACATCTCTTCCCCCTCTAGCTAAGAGTCAAAAAACAGGACAGATTGGGTTCTATAGCCTTGGTCGGCAACCAGTCTAACGCAGAAAGCAATGACATCCTACTGCGGGATAATCTTCTGCCCAGTCAGTCATGTCTCTTTTGAGACATGATCGCCCAAGCGTGTATCACATATGGCACTTAACTGACTGACTGACCTTAATACTATTATAAAACAAATATTTAACAGTGTTGATGCCAGAATTAACCGGTTGTCTGTCTTTAACCATAAGATCCATAATGAAAATAAAACGTTATATAATAAAGCCCTCCAGGAAAGATGTTTTAAGGACAAAATGGTATATGCAAAACCTGTTGTGAAATTTGAGTGATCTAAAATGAGGAGTAGATGTAGAAAAAGAAAAGTTATGTGATTTAACTCCCCATTCAGTAGAATATCTCACATTCACATACAAATCCTATAACCAAACAATTAACGCAAACGAAATAAATAAAACTACACCCCCACAAAATTGGATCAAAACGACTAAAAACATTTTTAAAAAACCGAGACCATGGCAAATTTCACAAGTCAGTGTGAAAACTAAGTTTCTGGATTCTGATTGGATAGGAAATAGCGAATTGAATTATGACGCAATTTAATTTTTTTAACACCTAAAAAAATGGGTATGCTGTTGGAGCTAGTCACATGACAATAATACACTATTTAACCACGTTCTGTGACCGGTCAAAGTCAGTCAGAATGGAAGCGGTATCTGAAGCATCTCGCAGGAATGTAAGGAAAAAAATTCAAGCCGAGGTCATGTCGCGTCGATATATATTCATTCTACCTTTACTTCCAACTTTCCTTTTTTCCTTTTCCACGCCAGCAAAGAAAACAACAACAGGACATCTTCAACTGACTCGTAAAACTAAAAACCACTCAGTACTATTTCTTTATTTCTTTCACCTTTTTTCTCACCCTGTCGCCAACCTACCAAAAAAGGGGAAGGAACACAAGACTTCATATTCTGCTACTATCAGTCTACACCCCGGGACACTTAGTCACTTACTACTATTTCTCTGAAACATTTAACCACGTCCATTTTTCTATTAGAACATTTTAATCATACAAAATAATTAACTACATACATTTTCTATTCGAGTATTGTACTTCTTTTTACAAATATGTTATTCAGTTCTATTAATAAATTACACTTATTTTCAAAACAAAATACCTTAATTTTTCCAAACATTTATTCAACCTTCTAATATATTTAAATTGTGGGAACTTTGGTTGTGTTTGACACAAGGCCAATTTGGCAGCAATCACCGACGCCCCTACGTATAAACATTAGGAAATATTTTCTAAAAATGTTAAGTAAATATTTTCATACCAGTTATCCCTTATGCATAATCTTTAATAAAAATACTATTAAAATTAGTTATTCTTGCTCATATAGTATAGATAATATTAATTCCCACATTAGACAGATTTTAAAGCTCGAACTTCTATATTTATTGAAACAGGATTAGAGTTTCATCTTGTGTTTCTTGTTCATGATTTGGTTTACCGGCTATTTTTTTTTCTTTATTTTACTAGGGCCACAATGCTTTAACTTATCTTTTTCGTGATCGAACTGACCAGTGACTTATCATTGTGAGGCTACTGGATTGGAAGATTATTGGCTAATGCTTCAGATTGGTCATTAAGAACCTGGAATCATTGGTAGGGCGTAGAGCAGCTGCTTTAATCATCAGTCGAGGTATTTGTAGTGTCATGTCAAGCATGGGTAGGTGTCGCTGAATCTATTTTTGGTGAATAACCCTGAAGCCACGCTATTTGTGATCTTTCTCTCCTCGAAACCTCTCTAAAAAATACGACTAAACCAATAAACAAAAAAAACCTACCCCCTAACTTCTGAAGCGTAGAATCTTTTCTTTGGAACGGTTTCTATATATATTTGCCCTCTGTAAAACTAACTTAAATTCTTCCATTAATACAAATGAATTCTTGGTTCCAGACTATTCTCTCCTTTGCTGAAATTTCTAGCATTCATATGCATGGTTTGATGTTTACATCCGGAATAAACTTTCAATGGCCAGAGGCCCCTAACTTCTACTTTGTGTGCTTCTGTCTTTCCTTACTAAACTATCTCTTTTTCCTTTATCACTCCAACTCAAAACACCTTTAAAACATGTTACTAGTCTGCTGCTAGAGAATTCAATTTACGCCACTTTCATTTTACAAAATACCGACGTCGGGACGCCCTTTATTCAATATCCGAAACTTTGTAAATCAAAGAAGCGATTAAGATAAAATGAGATGGGAAACACTTTTGAGATTCTCAAGTCCAAAACTTGCCGTTCCTATGCCTATCACGAACATTGAAAGCAGACAATCCCTTTGTAGGGAGACAATAGTTATGTTTCCTTAAGGGGAACAACAGCTGTCTTCCCTTTTGAGGAACTCTTTTGTATCTGGGGTCAGTTCCGTTCCCGGCTGGAGTGGGATAGCCACGAGGACCATTTGCTGGTTTAACGGTATGTAATTCCTTACTACACTTGCTAAAAACATTCTCGTCCATTTGGACAACTTGAGAATTCTTCTTGTTTGGGACTTAAACATTCGTAATGTATTGTTACTTGTTTGTATTTTATTAAATGCCTATTTGTTATTGCCATGTACTTGTCCTTTTTTACTACATGTGCAGCGTGTTAATATTTGTTGTTTAAAAGTTTATATTAGTATCGCGTAACTGGTAATATCGCCAGTTCGCAAACCAATACTAATACCTTTCTTCCTGATTTTCAATGTGTTCCTGTAGTAAAATCATTAATAATGCATTTTTATTATACATATAATAGCTCTGTTCTATTGTTTGCATTAATTGCTGACCTATGATAATCCCTTTCTTTCTGATTCCAATAGCAAATTCGGAAATAGTTAAATAAACTGGTCCACTCATAAAAAATATGAAAACATTCTCTGCAAATCTTTTTCGTGGATTAGCATTTCCTCAAGACACGAAATTTATCAGAATCGAAAAACATAGATTTTTACATCATTTTAGACAGTGAATCCAGTTTATGAATATCAATAGCGTGTGAAATTTCTTCCATAGTTATTAATACATTTTTAGGTCCAGACTATCTTTCTATTTGCCAAAATTATAAAAGATGAAAAAGATTGAAAATATGCATGTTTAAACATAACAAAGGAACTGAACTGAAAGAAGAAGATGGCTTTCATGATTACATCATGGATAATCTTCCAATGGCCCGGGGATTGTTTTTCGAGTCCCCTGACTACTTCTTAATGTGCTTTTGTCTTTCGTTACTAAACTGTTAGCTATCTCTTTTTTTATTCGCTCCCCCTCTTCTCAGGACTGTAGTACAGCTAATAGAATAGAAAAGGCACTTTCTCTCCATTCATCTGTGAACATTTTTGTCTTTGATGCTTTTAATGCTGAACATGACATGTGACTGAAATATTCTAAAAATACTTTAGCCACATATTCTGAGCACAATTTATGCCTTCAGCTACAGCTATTTTGTACATAATCTTATACCTTTTTTTATATATCGTATTGTGTATGGTATATACTGCTGCTACTAATGGAACAATAAACACCTAGACAGATAAACAGTAACAACGGACGCGTATATATAAAAAATATCAATTTATATTTTCATTCTCTTCGGTGACCGTTATGTGTAGAGGAATAGGCACGCATACGAGGGAGTTGATTGGCTAGAGTTGCCTTCTCTTTTCTGCCTTCTCTGATCTCTAAGCTTAATCCGGAAAATTTTGATCTTCTATAAGCTGTGGTTCCCGAATTTCGCTCGATTGCGTCATCTTTTTTTCCAGGCGCATTGTTTATTATTTTCAAAAGATTGCTATTGCTTTTGGCCACTGCCTTTCCATGGTTTATATTCTGTAACTTTGAATTTGACTGCTTACAAAAACACAACTACATTCCTTCAATGCAAAGCTGGTCTTATATTCTTACTTTTCCAAAAGTAATATTTTTTAATGTAAATACATTTTTGTTTTTATATTTTCTGATCTTGAGAACAGCTAATTTGTCACTTTGTATCTGCATTTTTGATATTTCAAAACAATATTTATTTTCTTTTATTCATTTGCCAACCACATTCTTACTGTTCAATAATATTTGTTTGATGGAAATACACTTCTGAGCGAAATTATATTCTGTTACCACAGTATGTATAACACATTCATAGTAAATATAAGTTTTATATATATATATATATATATATATATATATATATATATATATATATATATATATATTGTTTGTAGATAATGAAATGTATTGTAATTTAATAAAATGTAATTTTATAACAAGTGGTAATTGTGTTTTTTAAGTAAGTATTTCTGATTTTTTGCCAATAAAATATATTTTATATTTTTCTATATTTTTAAATATTTGTTTGGCTATTCACCATGTTCCCAAAGCTGTGACCCTAACAGGTGCTACCATCTCGGGTCAGGGTGGATATGGGAACAACAGTTAATTACGATGTATTTCCACACTGCTCAAAATTTCTAATCTGCTGATCAGAGAACTTGCTACCGGATATCGTTAATCGTTAATCGTTAATCGTCATACATTTTGCAATATGAACAAACGGAAATATACATTTTTTCATTAAAGAACAGAAGATTACATAAATTAATAAAAGTATATATAATTTATTCTTTATTTAAATTAATGATTATTCCCTATGTTTATGTATTTATGGAAAAACCTCTTCACAAAATACTTTTAAAAAGTTTTAAAACGTCAAAAAATCACAGAAAATAAAAAAACAAGAACGCAGATTTCAATGATGTAAACACATTTTCAAACTTGGGAGACGTAAATAATAGCTCAGTTTCATATCTTTTTAAAATGTCTACATTTTAAATAGTATCAATATTATAAACTGAATAAATAAACTTTCATTCTAAATCGGCAAACATCCTATTTTTCGATTCTAACAAATGACATCTTTTCAAAAAGCCTAAAAAATATATTATTTTTAAAAAAAGTATTGCCCAAACAAAGTTCCCTATTTTGTAGAAGAGGACCATTCAATTTAATTAGTGCTGCAAAATAACCAGCAATATTTTTACACTCTAGGTACCTCCACTCATTGTCTAAAAAAGAGATCCTGAAATGATGAAATAAAAAGAGAAAAAACACAAACTTGATAAAAATGAACTTTTGTCGTTAAAATCTAAAGAATTTATTCGATCATTTAATTATGTTTTTTAATCTTTTTTAGAAACTTCGAAATTTTGGTTAAATTTCTTGTTTTTCTTGTATCAGCGGGTGGACTATAAATTAGCAAAGTACATTTTTTGTAGCAAAAAAAAACATTTGTTTGAATATATTTGCAAAAATCAAATAAGTGTCAGATTAAACTTTCGGGACTTATTCACAAATAAATGTAATTATTTTAAAAATCATTTTTTATAGAACATCTTGGTAGAAATATTGTTTTTACTTCTGTTGTCCCCACATATATTTAATTTGATGAAATTTAGAAAAATTAAATTTTGTAAAGCTTAATGAATATACGAGGGTCATAAAAACTGAACTCCTTCAATTTGTTATTTTTTTTTTTTTTTATAAATAAGGACTCCCAGTTACCGAAAATCTGCTCAGAATCGTAAAACAGAAACGACAATACATCTGAGACATGATTTAATAAGAAAAGATTTTTGGCTGCTTTAATGAATAAAATATATTATGCACACCATTTTTTTAAGTTTCTTTTTTTTTTCTCTCTCTCTCTCTCTCTCTCTCTAATATTTATCTCTTTTTCTGAGATAAGTATTGTAATTATTTATACTACTAGCAGTATAGCCCGGCGTTGCTCAGGAGTAATGAAAGCTTTAAAACTAATCCATGGTCCTGGAGCTCAGACTCAGCCTAAAGAAAAATTGAAATAATAAAATAATTGCGACAATTTACCAATCGCACCAAATATATATATATATATATATATATATATATATATATATATATATACACTAGCAGTATAGCTCCGCCAGTAATCACGAGATCCAAAGTTGTTAGAGGCTATGCGGTGCCTAATTCTCTCGGCAACCAGGGACTTTGCTTGTTCAAGGTCTCATTCACAGTAACGAATAGGCACTAGTATAGCCAAAAGTAGCGTTTCTCGTGTGCTATAGTGGCTGAGTATGCTGGTGCGAACTGTGGAGAGGATTGAAATTCTACCTGATATTTTCGAGATGGGATGAAAGCGTTCACGCCTGCTTTGACCCAGAAAAAACTCAGTGGGATGTGGATGTTGTCAGTCCGTATTGCGTCACAATAAATTGCGTAGTGCGATCCAATCAGCATACTGATAACAGAAAGAGGTGTTATGGTTCGGGGGTTCCTGTTTAAGAGATGACTGGTAATGAAATATCAATAACTAACATAGAATGAACAGCATTATCAAGTGGGCATTATTACAAAGCTCAGCAAAAGCGAGGAGAAGAGGTAAGAAGTAAATCAAGTAGAGATGCATTTTGTTCGGCTTTACCGTGGAAACGAGTAGAAAGGTCCAGTATTGGATTAAGGTGTTGGGCAATGGAAAAATTTAACGCCTTAATAGCGGAAAAATCAGTCACATTGGAATGCTTTAGCCACGTTTCAAGTCATCAAAGACAAAGATATTCGCAGATAGGTGGAAAGAATGTGGCTATTCTCTATACTACAGTTCTGAGAAGAAGGGGAACGATAAAAAAAAAAGACAGAAGCACATGAAGGAGTAGTCAGGGGCTTCAAGAGACAATTCCCTGATCATTGGAAGATTAGTCCTGAAGAAGAGCATATATTGTGAATGCTGGAATCCTTTCGGCAAAGAGAAAAATAGCTTGAAACAACAAATTTATTAATAACAATGGAAGATTTTAACTTACTATCACAGAGGGCAAATCTATCTGTCGACCGTTCCAAGAAGAAAAATTCTGTTTCAGAAATTGGAACGTGTACCGCAAATATTAGTGAAAGAAAGGCTGAGTGGGATAAGTGTTTGCGCTTATTGGCTGAATCGTATTTATTTTTGTCGTGATTTTCATGAGATTTATTAACAGCTATGGAAAAGCTAATTTATTAATAATTATGAAAGAGTTTAAGTTAGTTGAAATGAGGGCAAATATATCAGACGACCGAAGAAAGATTCTATGCTTCAGACGTTGGAACGGATACCACAAAATATTAATGAATGAAAGGCTGGGTGGGGTTAGTATTTTTTGTTTATTGGTTTAGTCGTATTTTTTGTCGTAATTTTCCTGAGATTGGTTTTAAGTAGAGAGAGAAAAGAGCGCCATAATTGTCACTGTGTGTCGTTAATGGTAATACAAACCAGCCAGAGCATGGCTAACAACAGGGCATAGTGTTGCCTCACGGTTGCTTACCAGAAATACATGCAGTGACAACCACCCATGTTTACATATATTTAGTATTAAATAACACATAAAGGTGTTGAGATGTCATTAAACAAAAGCAACTAAAACTATTTTTGTTAAAAATGAACAAGTATGATTTAATAGACAACAATTAAGTTCAAAACATTTTCAAAAATAAGGGATCCATTTTACACGCTATCGATATTCATAAACTGGATTCACTGTCTAAAATGATGTAAAAATCTATATTTTTTGATTCTGATAAATTTCGTGTCTTGAGGAAATGCTAATCCACGAAAAAGATTTACAGAGAATGTTTACATATTCTTTATGAGTGGACCAGTTTATTTAACTATTTCCGAATTTGCTATTGGAATCAGAAAGAAAGGGATTATCATAGGTCAGCAATTAATGCAAACAATAGAACAGAGCTATTATATGTATAATAAAAAATGCATTATTAATGATTTTACTACAGGAACACATTGAAAATCAGGAAGAAAGGTATTAGTATTGGTTTGCGAACTGGCGATATTACCAGTTACGCGATACTAATATAAACTTTTAAACAATAAATATTAACACGCTGCACATGTAGTAAAAAAGGACAAGTACATGGCAATAACAAATAGGCATTTAATAAAATATAAACAAGTAACAATACATTACGAATGTTTAAGTAAGTCCCAAACAAGAAGAATTCTCAAGTTGTCCAAATGGTCGAGAATGTTTTTAGCAAGTGTAGTAAGGAATTACATACCGTTAAACCAGCAAATGGTCCTCGTGGCTATCCCACTCCAGCCGGGAACGGAGCTGACCCCAGATACAAAAGAGTTCCTCAAAAGGGAAGACAGCTGTTGTTCCCCTTAAGGAAACATAACTATTGTCTCCCTACAAAGGGATTATCTGTTTCAATGTTCGTGATAGGCATAAGAACGGCAAGTTTTGGACTTGAGCATCTCAAAAGTGCTTCCCATCTCATTTTATCTTACTCGCTTCTTTGATTTACAAAGTTTCGGATATTGGATGAAGGGCGTCCCAACGTCGGTATTTTGTAAAAGGAAAGTGGCGTAAACTGAATTCTCTGGCAACAGAGTAGAAACATGTGACAAATAGGTGATTTGAGATTGAGGGGATGTTACAAGTTTTTTTTATAATTTTGTCGGATGAACTAACTTCGATGAGCTTGCCAAAATGAGAGAGGTTTGCCCTTCACACAATATAAGGGCCATTTTATTTAAGAAATATTGTCATTTCAAGGAAAGCGATAAAAGAGAATTTAGCGTTAAGAGTCCAGTGAACAACACCTGACCATTTCCGGCGATCGGGCAAAATTTTATTAAGGAATGAACAGATGAAAGACTGGCAATATATATATATATATATATATATATATATATATATATATAATCAAAATAATATATTTTTAAAATAATCACATAACTTGGCAAGACACAAAAGTGTTGAAACAAAATGGCTACTTTTGTAGTGATATTGTAACATATCCATGTTGTAATTTATAAATAAATATTATTAGCTCTATTTTTGTATTGAGCACTTTTTAAAAAATAGTGTTTCTTTGGACAAGGAATATTATTCCAACAATACTTATATATATATATATATATATATATATATATATATATATATATATATATATATATTCTTCTTTAATCCGACATGGAATAAAGTAGGAAGACAAATTCCAAAAACCTGAT
>JBBBDQ010001539.1:742500-775472 GCA_037127315.1 Ascarosepion bandense
AACTGTGTAAATTTTCAAGAAAATCGGTTCAGCCGTTTCGGAATCTATAGCTAATGGACACACACACACACACACACACATACATATACTCACACACACAGAGACAAAGTTCCATTTATGAATAAGTTTAGACTGTAATTTCTAATTCAATTTACGTTGTTTCACAAAACGGGGTAAATCTATACATATGTCGTTCTTTTGTAATTGTGATTTGGTGTAGAACCAGATTTCGAAAATCTGTTACTTGTTCACTACCCACTCAATTTAAACCTATGTTACGTCTATTAACGATTAAAACTCAAAACAGTTACATCTAAAACATTTTCAGAACAAATTCTATTGAAGATTGAACATCAGCAAGCAAGGGATTGTCAATGGTCAGAAATTAATGCAATCATTGCTGATAAAATAGGGTTGTTATATGTATAACGTTAATGTGTTGCCAATGATTAAATATTAAAAAGCATGGGAAGTCAAGAAGGAAGAGATTGTCAGTGGTCAGCAATTAATGCAAGCATTGCAGATAAAATAAATATGATATATACGATAATCTCTCTCACACCGGTGCGACGTGGCTTCCCTGTGTCTCTTCTATAAATACTTTCACTGCTTCTGCTCCAATGAACTTAGATCACTGGTGCCCCCTAGGTTCGTTTTTGCACGAGATACTAGATTAGCAACTAGATCCCACCATTTTACAGTGAAACCGATAAAATGCAACCGCAACTTCTACTCCAACAGTTTCTTTTCTCGCACTTCCCGACTGTGGAATTCCCTTCCACATGACTGCTTCCCCGACGGCTACAATCTCCAGGAGTTTAAATGTAAGGTCAATAGACACCTCCTAACAAACTAACTCGCTTCCATTCTTTCAAACACTCTTCCCACCCACCCAACTATCTATCAACCCCCCTTCCGACATTTTCTATATCTAACCACTCTTTCTATTTACCTTCCTCTATGTAGCCCCAAGCGCAATAGTGGCAGTGGAATGCTTTGCTTGGGATGAAATGATTTTTAAAAAAATTGAAATGTATTGCTAATTGTTTTTCAACCATATCACCCCATTTAAGGCAGTAAAGCCACTAAGACACAATAGGTTACTAAGTGTGAAATAATAAGAAAAAGTGAAACATTATTAAGAAGAGAGAACAACTGAAGAGCAAGCAAGAAGACAGTAGATAACGATTAATATTGTATTTAATGTTTGAAGATCAATGAAGACTGGAAAACATGTGCGAGAGAAGAAAATGTTAGCATAGAACCTTCGGTTAAATCTAGCCAATTAAACTGTGAATTGATGAGACCTTGCCGCCAATCTAGTACTGCGCTTAAATTCATAAAATCTAAGTATGAAATAGGAACGTTCATAAGAAAATTATCAGGAAAACATTTATAGAAAAAGGACATAGATGCGATACTACAGCTGTGAGAAAATTATTGAAATAGAGACGCCAGGCTAGGACCAATAATATTGGTGAGAATTCATTGAAAATGACGAATAAGGGATTGTCATTGGTCAAGAATGCAGAAGAAACTTTACTCTTAAACGTTAATATTATTTACTAATCTCGGTCAATTCTTGCACAAGGTCAAGTGTGGAATTATTTTGAACAAGGAAAAGACTTTACACCAGTCTTGCGTCTGGGGTGACTTGACATATCTTCTTTGAGAGTTTGTATTTTAAATCCTTTTTATGGATCAAAATCGAATAGAGACCCTGATGAAAGTGTCAAACGTAATACAATCATGAGTTAATAATTTTAAACATAGTTTTATTTGTGATACCCAGCGAGCCATATCATATTTGTTAGGTGTGAAAAGCAAAGTAACTTTCGCTTGATTCGAACTTACGTCAACAGAAAAGGCCAACCTCAATTTTCACCATTTTTTATTTGTTTTTTTTGTTTTTTTTTACAATTGTTTACGATCTCAAACTCATTGTTTGTCTTCAATAATTAGTTTTATTTGTAATTTTCCAACTAAATTAATCTTTTTAGCTGTTTTAATTGTTTTATCCTGAGGTTTTTTATTGTTGGTTTGTTGGGTAGTTGGTATTTACTCTAATATTTTTTTAAGCATTTCTCAGTATTCTAAAATTTCTGTTATTGTGTTTTTTTGTGTTTTTCGTGAAAAACTGGCGGGTCTTTCTTTCTTTACGTCTGCCCACTTCGGAAAAAAATATACCTTATCAGATCAGGCCAGTAAAGCTTTCTGAAAAAAAAAGTGAATTCAGTGTTAATTGAAAGGGAAATATAAAAAAATATATAAACGAGATAAATTTGTATGAATTAATGTGAAATAGAAGACAAATTAGTGAGAGAAAACGAAAAAAAAAAGTATTTAAAAAAAAATGTTGGCATCGATAACAACAGAAAAAACGAATGACAAAAAACAACCCTTGTCCCTCGTGGAATGACAATCCGGTCTCGAATGTTTCGACTTCCTTTTTCTCCAACCGCAATTGATTCGGTTCGAGCAGTCGGCGGATTTACAAATTGTATTCGTCTATTTGGATTAGAACAGATTATGCTGACAGCAACATATATATATATATATATATATATATATATATATATATAGTGTGTGTGTGTGTGTGTTATGTTTTATATTAAAAATTCTGGGGGGGTTTCTGGTTGGAAAAAGATTTGGGATATTTTCGTGCTTTTTTTTTTCTTGTTTTTGTTTTTAAGAGAGAATCAGGAAGAAATCGCCTTATATCGCCCCGCTAATTCCTCGTCAAATGAGGTGCTAAAAACTAATATATGTCAACAAGGTTATGAACGTGGTGGCTGATAAATGGGTTATAAATTGTGCCCAATGAGAGGGGAAGAGAGAAATAGAACTGATCGAAGTAATATGGGAATAAAGTGTCGGCGATAATAGGGATAGTTACTAAGTCTGGCACAAGTTCACAGTGCTGACGCAGGTAGTGTCGTCTGGATTTTTGACAGATTTTAGTATATGATGAGATTGGGCTGTTAATCTGGATTTCACGTCGAGAAATTTTGCAACAAGACATTCGATAGATGGATAGATAGAAGATAGCAAGAAAGAAAGAAAGAAAGAAAGAAAGAAAGAAAGAAAGAGGCTTAGATAGATAGATAGATAGATAGATAGATAGATAGATAGATAGATAGATAGATAGATAGAAAAAAGTTTGGCAAAGCAAACCTCGCTGCTGATCTTGAAAAGGACCTCCAGTCTGTGGTTAAATGGGATAAGTAATGGCTCGTCAATTTTGATGTTTCCAAAACGAGGCTGCTGTCCTTTAGCCGCCACAGACAATCTCTCAGAATTTAAAGGAGAATTTGCAATTTAATCGATCCCGATCTGACAGCTCGACTCACCGCAGAAAGCAATGGCAACCTACTGCGGGATAATCTTCTGCCCAGTCAGTCATGTATCCTTCGAGACATGATCGCCCAAGCGTGTATCACGTATGGCACTTAACTGACTGACTGAATATAATAGTTGGAATCATGATTAAGGCTTCTACTGGGCATAAAGTGGGGGATCAGTTTTATATCGCTATGAAGTAATAAACTGATCCCCCACTAATTACTACTTAATAATATGATACATGTCTTTTACCTCCAGCTATGAGTCAAACAATAGCACAGATTGGGTTCTATAGCCTTGGCCGGCAACCAGTCCACCACAGAAAGCAATGGCAACCTACTGCGGGATAATCTTCTGCCCAGTCAGTCATGTATCTTTCGAGACATGATCGCCCAAGCGTGTATCACGTATGGCAATTCACTAACTGACTGAATCCTCGCAGGATTGTAAGGTTAATGTTTACAATTTACAATAGTTTCATGCCTTTGATTTAGTAATATGTTACTATTCATGTACTTTATAATTTCCATTTTCTGTTGCAAACCGAGAAAACATGGTTCGTCCACCGATCTTAAACCTTAGTATCTCAGGCTGGTCTCCGTGTTCAAATTGGTAGCGGCAGGCTTTGGCTAAAAAACGATTCCTTGATAATAAACATTGAGACAAGTTCATTTTTTGTTTAAAAAAAATAAAAAAAGCAGTGATAGTAATTTAGACACGTGTACCCACTAAAAACAACTTTTGAAGTAATCGGTATAAGCAGGCCAGAGATAGGACCTGAACTATGCAAGTTCGTCAGTGAAACCAGAACAAGGAACGCGATATTTATGCTCAAAATATTATCAGAAACAAAGACTTTCACGGCTTCTGCTCAGATGAACTTAGATCACTGGTTCCCACTATGTATGAATTTGCTTGATCTACTAGACAAGCAATTAGGTCCCACCCTTTTACAGTGAAACCAATGAAATGTAACCGCAACTTCTACTCTAACAGCTTCTTTTCTCGCACTTCCCGTCTGCGGCATTCCCTTCCGTATACTTGCTTCCCCGAGAGCTAAAATCTCCAAGAATTTAAATGTAAGGTCAATAGTCATCTCCTATCTCACTGACGTAGCCATTCTCCCATGCTCTTTTCTCCATCCACTCCATTCCCATCATACCAGTATTGTTATCCTTCTCTTACCCACTTCCTGACACCTCTATAATATGTCCCTCTTTCTCATCACTTTCCTCTTATGTAACTGTTGTGGACTAGTTTTCGCACTGAAACTTATAATCGTGCTATGTCGGTTGCTAATCGACTTAACGCACCCAAAATGTTAGGAACTTGGTAATCTTCCACTGAAAGCTGACTCCTTAGTATTTGGCTACCTGCCGACTAATATCAACTGCTTAGTAGCTCTACTGAACTCCAACAGAACTCTAAAAAAAGATCTGTAGAACTTCTAAGAACTTCCCAAGAACTTCCTGTTAACTCTTATTAATATAGGAGGGAGAGTCCATTATCTAAGAAATAGGGGTGTTACACTGACTCGCATCCTTTCTCTCAGGCTCTCTTCTCCATCCACTTCCGGCTTTCTCTTTTCCAATCTTTTCACTCTTTTCTTTTTTATTGTTTTCAATTGGAGTAGATAAACTAAATTATCGCCCGGTTCACACTCCACCCACGTCTATTGAATAGGTGAAGAGGCTCATCCCTTGTTCCCTGTTTAGGATGTGGTTTCTGGTTTTCTATTTTCCAATCTTTTCACTCCTTTTTCTTTTTTTCAATTGGAGTAGATAGACTAAACTATCGCCCGGTTCACACTCCACCCACGTCTATTGAACAGGTGAAGAGGCTCATCCCTTGTTCCCTGTTTAGGATGTGGTTTCCGGCTTTCTCTTTTCCAATCTTTTCACTCTTACATAGCCCCCTGCACATCAGTGGCGTTACCGCCTTGCTCGGGTTGATATGATTTTTTTTAAAAATCCACTCCACCCTCATCATACCAGTATTCTCATCCTTCTGTTACCGACACCCCCATAACCTGTCTCTCTTTCTCATCACTTTCCTCTTATGTAACCCCCTGCGCACCAGTAGCAGTAAAACTGACTTGCTTGGGGTGAAATGATTAAAAAATAAAAGAAGGAGCAATAAAAATGCAAGGAGTCGTGTTTTGTAGACAACGCAAAAGTGTCGATAAAGTATGCCACAAAACCTGTTTGAGCTGCTAAGCAACGTTGACATTTTTCTAAAAAGGCGTTAGATGTATCAAGAACCTACACAGGCAACAAATCGCCTGCATACAAACAGAAAATGAATTCAGAAGATATACAAATATAGAAAGGGCTGTAAGACAAGGTTGTGTCTTCTCACCGGATTTATTCAATCTATACAGCAAGGTAGTTCTGCAGAAACTAGAAATCCTGCCAGGATTCATTATTGGCGGCCTCAATCTTAACAATAAAAGATATCCAGATGTAATAGGTTGATCTCTTGGAGGTTAGCATCAGCCATAATAATGGAAGATAAAAAAATAGGTTCCCTAAAGGTGATTATAAAAAAGTAGTTTTATTCTCTCTCTCTCTCTCTCTCTCTCTCTCTCTCTCTCTCTCTCAGTTTTGCAGATATACAAAAATAGAAAGGTGTGGAAGACAATGATGTGTCTTCTCACCGGATTTATTCAACCTATACAGTGAGGCAATTCTGAGATTCACAGCCACAACGTAAGATATGCACGGTGTTCATAGCAGACATAGGAAGCAAGTTCAGCTCAGACCTATAAACCAATAGGAAAAAACTGATGAGGAATCAATGGAAAACCAAGATATTTTGGATGATTCAAGTAGTGATGGTGAAGAACAGAACTTCACCAACAAACAAGCCATATAAAGAAAAATAATTCACAAATCTGTAAAAAGAAGTCAAAATAGATGAAGTTTGGGATCAATAAAGGGCACAAAACCTATTCGCTAATGTGTTAGTGGATGGTTAGTGCAACCACTAATTAGTATTCATCTCTCTCTCTCTCTCTCTCTCTCTCTCTCTCTCTCTCTCTGAGTTCTGCAGATATACAAAAATAGAAAGGTGTGTAAGACAAAGATGTGTCGTCTCACCGGATTTATTCAACCTATACAGCGAGGCAATTATGAGAGAATTAAATTTTTTACCAGGATTCGTCATTGCCGGCCACAATCTGGACAATATAAGATACGCAGATAACAAAGAGCTGATAGCAGACAAGGAAAGGAAACTACAACACTTCCTACAGAATGTAGCGAAGAAACGCAAGAAGTAAGGACTATGCATAAACTACAGGAAAACTGAACACATTGTCATCAACAAAAGGAGGAGCCCAAAATTTCAATTACAGGTCGGGAATACTAAAATCAAGCAGGTACAGAAATTTAAATACCTCGTAAGTGTTCTAACAGAGAAATTACGACACTGAGATCCGAAGGCGTATTGGGATGACCACTGGCGCATTTCAAAAACTAAGCAGAGAGAAACAAGAAAACCTCTTTAGAAACAAAGAAGAAAGTACAGGACTGTTACGTGATATCTGTCCTCTCCTATATGGCAACAAATGCTTGACAATCTCGTCAGAGATAAAGGAGATATTTAAAGGAAGAGATATGTTGTTCTACAGAAGGATGCCAAGGATGCCATTGACTGAACATGTGAGCCACGACGAGGTTTTGGAGAGAATGGAAACGAAAAGGAAACTTATACTTAACCTCACGAAGTTTCTGGGACATGTAATGAGGAAGGAGGGCTTGAAGAATCTGATACACACAGGGCGAATAAAGCGAAAGAGGGACAGGGGAAAACAACGCTTGACATACTTAAAGAGTTTAGGCAAATGGATGTCAATACAAAATATGTTAAGATTTACAAGAGACAGAAAGATGTGGAGGGCCATGATCGCCTACGTCCTAAAGAGACACAACACGTAAAAGAAGAAATAAGAAATAGTTTTTTGTTTTTTTTAATGGATGCATATGCCTGTCTATACGATGTTAGTTCTATTTTACTGAGTTTACTCGTTACATTCTGAACTTGCCGTTACATTAACGTTACATTAACGTTACATTAACGTATTTTCGTACTAGATTATCTTCCCCATCTGAGGTCGACTTTTGATAGGTCAAGTTAGGAGACCTGATGGTGAGTCCGAAAATGGCGTCAAAAATGGCCTTTTCGAAAGGTACTTCACAACCTTCTGGAGAGTTGCTTTTTTTTTTTCTTTTCTCCTGCCGAAACACCGAATAAGACATTATCTCAGGTGTCAAAGAAGCGACTGTTATTCACTAAGAATCTCCTATCTTCAACATCTTAGAAAAAGAAAGGAAAATGAACGAGTCCTACGGGGTAAGGTGTCACAATGAGAGACATATTTATCGAGGTGGTGGTGGGTGGGGGGCGCTTCAGCCAAAGAATGATGGAAAGCGGGCAGGCAGAATCTCTTGGAGAAGAGACGATATTAAAATCTTTGTTCTGTTTATCACGGCTTTTACAGTTTCTCATTAATATTCCTTAACCGTTCTTATTGGTCGTATTGCTTTAGCCTCTCACCTGTCTGGCCAAATACTCTGTTGCCAAAACAAAACAAAAAAGAACGTATTCAGTTCGAGTTGGGTTCCACTGACAGGACGGGGATGTCTGGGAAGATTGTGTACTTTAAAAGACGTCACATCAAGTCAAGCCATTGGCGATAAAGAACTTTGAAAGAAACGGCATCTGTTTTAGCGTGTTTCGCGTCAGGAGCGAAGGACCTAGGATAGATGGTCAAATTGAAACTAAACGAAAAAGGAGATGAGATAACATTTTCGTTTTATTGCTTTTCAAACATAAAATGTATATCATTGAATAACTATATATATATATATATATATATATATATATATATATATGTATATATGTATATATATATGGTATTTACCCTACTCTATCACTGGAGCGGGATGTGACACAAAGTCTTTTTTTTTAGGTGGGGACCCGACCGACTACGGACGGACATAGGGACAAAAATCCCCCAGTTCCCTCAACCGCCGGTTGAGCTGGCCGCGGTAACGAGCATCTGGTCCACCTCTCTGCTGCAATGGGGTGGCGCGGCCGCGGGACACTGTTCGCTGGTTCCGGGCATCTTTCAGTGTAATTTTTCTCAGAAGCAACCTCTCGGACGGAGCTACAACTGAGCCGCACTCTGTCTTCGAGGACAAAGACGCAAGTGAGAGATGATTTTGGTACCCATCCGTCAGAAACATGTGGAGAGTAAATATTCTGTATATATATATATATATATATATATATATATATATTATAAATTATACTTTAGAACATGTACAAACTACAATCTACTACAAAATTCTACATTTTGTTTCGACATTGAAATAAAAATGCCTTATCATTTATTTAATAATGATGGTAATAAACGTTATTTTTGAAAAGATACATTTATGAAAACTCACTTCCTTTTTATTTTAATGTACAGTTTTGTAGTAGTTTGTAGTTTGTACATGTTCTAAAGTATAATTTATAATAAATATTCATTGCTCTATTTTTATATTGAACACTGTTTTAAATTAATGTTTTGAACGTTGTAGATATTTTCTTCGTTCTTTATTCATTTGTATATATATAACCATCCGCAGACAGATCTGTTTCGCTGTATCACAGCTCATCAGTATGGTTAGACACCCGATTGCTTTTTTACCCAGGATTGAAACCTGACTAAATTGGTGTCAGTCGGTGATTCTACTGAATGGTAAACTTTAAAAAAAAACAGTAGCTACTCACGCATCTACGCATCGTTCATCCAGTAATGAATTTGAATACTCTCGGCTACTGGCGTGTGTTTACATTGTATATAACACGCTAAATCCGTCTTCGCCTACCGAGCGCCCATAGCTCATTTCGATCAGTTTTCCATCCTGGCTAGAAGCATTCGGATTTCTAACTGTACTGGTGAGCTGCGAAACAGATCAGACAGCGTATGACTATATATATATATATATATATATATATATTGTTTTTCTTTAATCCGAAGTGGAAGAGTAGGAAGGTAAATTCCAAGAACCTGATCCTAATTAATATTAAAAAAACTTTAACATTAAAAAGTGATGCAGGTGGAGAGCTCAATGTATTGAGAAGACAGAGCCAACATAAATTAGAGAAAATTTTCAAAATTCAAAGGTGTCGGATGCACATTTCGACATGGGATCTCTAACAAAGATTCCACGTCTCGTCAGCGACATTGTTTTCAAATGGCGAAGGCCCTGGGGTAAAGAGGGAAGGGGCCAGGTTAACAACGGTCAAGAATTGAGAGTTCCCTTAAGGTTAGAGAAGTGGGATTTTTAAAGCAAAGTAGAACAGGACAGGGCTGGTAGTGGCGAGGTTACATGGTGTAGAGACAAGAGATAGACGGGGTATCAAATATCAAATGGTAGAGGCTGGTGAATGTTTACAGGGGTTTGAAACGGTATATTTAGGAGAGGGAGGAATAGATTTAAATGCAATATCTTTAAAAAGTTTTAAGTTTATCCATTACAGGAAGTCATGAATTTAAAGTTATTAAAGTAATATATATATATATATATATATATATATATATATATATATATATATATATACATGTGTGTGTTAACAAACGAAAAGAGGGATTTGGTAAAGGAGTTCATATTTTATAAAGATAGACAACTAAAGGAGTTAAATTACTTTAAGTTTTTTATTCCTTATTTTTCATGTTTGTACTAATGTTTTTGTTCTTGTTTTTCTGAACATAAAGAGTGTAAAAACTGTACAATTATTCGATGTATCCGTACGTTTTCGGCTATTTTATTAGGCATTATCAATAATGCTTGTTTTAAGTGAATATGTAAATTTTTATATATGTGTATCTATAGTGGCTAGAATGCTTCTTTTATTTTTCAAACACAATCAGTATGTTGTGGCCGTGTTCATAACTGTTGTTATTGAGTGTTGACGTTATTGTTTTTATTATTAGTGCTTCCGTTATTTTTAGTCTTCTTTTACATGTGGATCCAATTGGAGTAGATAGACTAAACTATCGCCCGGTTCACACTCCACCCACCTCTATTGAACAGGTGAAGACGTTCATCCCTTGTTTCCTGTTTAGGATGTGGTTTCCGGTTTTCTCTTTTCTAATCTTCTCACTCTTATGTAGCCCCCTGCACATCAGTGGCGTTACCGCCTTGCTTGGGGTGATAGGATTAAAAAAATGAGGCTCTTATAGTAGAATATTCTACGAGTAAGTTGCGGACGGGTTTTTTTTTTTGTGGGGGGGTTAATCTTTTCACCCCAAGCAAGGCATTCCACTGCCACTATTGGGGTTGGGGCTACATAGGGGAAGGTAAATAGAAAGAGTGGTTAGATATAGGAAATGACAGAAGTGGGGTGATAGATAGTTTGGAGGATGAGAAGAGTGTTTGAAAGAATGGAAGCGAGTTAGTGTGTTAGGATGTGTCTATTGACCTTACATTTAAACTCCTGGAAATTGTAGCCGTCGGGGAAGCAGTCATATGGAAGGGAATTCCACAGTCGGGAAGTACGAGAAAAGAAACTGTTGGAGTAGAAGTTGCGGTTGCATTTTATCGGTCTCACTGTAAAAGGGTGGGATCTAGTTGCTAATCTAGTATCTCGTGCAAATTCGAACCTAGGGGGCACCAGTGATCTAAGTTCATCGGAGCAGAAGCCATGAAAGTATTTATAGAAGAGACACAGGGAAGCCACGTCGCGCCGGTGAGAGAGAGACTGCAGGCGGTCTGCCAAGTCAGTATCGATCACATTACAGACCCTCCGCTGTACCTTGTCGAGAAGCCCAAGGAGAATAGCAGGGGCACCCGACCAGACATGGCAACAGTATTCAATGCACGGGCGGATGGTAGATTTATAAATGTGCAGGATAGATTCAAACGAAAAACACCTCCGGGCCCTGCACAGAGAACCGACTTTCATAGCAGCGGATTTAGCAATGGATTCGATATAGTCATTCCACTTGAGGTCCGCTGAAAGTGTGAGACCAAGGAGGCGTTGTGTTTTCTGGGAGGCAAGCCTGGTCCATGCTAATGGGAGGTAGGTGCGGTTGTCTATGATGGTTAAGTGATAGTAGCTTCGTTTTAGAAGCATTAAAATTAACGAGCCATTTCTACCCCAGTCCACTACGGATTGGAGGTCCTTTCAATCTCGGCTGCGAGGTTAGCTTTGTCGCCCACACCATATTTTTGATCGAGGCGAGAGTAAACTGTGGTGTCATCGGCGTACATACCTACTTGGGATATTATGGTATCGGGAAGATCATTAATATAGATCAGAAAGAGCGTAGGACCTAGGATAGAGCCTTGAGGGACACCCGCGTTCCGGTAGCTCTGGGAGGCATGTCCGTTTAATACCACTTTCAATGTGCGGTTAGGTAGGAATGACTGGATTAGTTCAAACAATTGTCCAGCTATACCATAGCTCCGCAGTTTGCATAGAAGGCCAGCATGCCAAACTCTGTCGAAAGCTTTAGAGATATCCAAGGCGACGGTTCGGGCTTCGCCATTCCTGTCGAGTGCCTGGTATATATACTCGGTGATGGTCGTTAGCATATCGGCAGTAGACCTGGTGAAGCGGAAACCATACTGCTTGTCCGAGAGAAGCCTGTGTTCTGTGAGGTGCTGAACGAGCTCGGCGTTGATAATGGCCTCGAACACTTTGCCAAAGATCGGAAGAAGACTGATAGGGCGGTAATTTGCGGGGTCCGAGGGTTCTCCGGAGTTCTTGAATATAGGAACTACAGAGGAAGATTTCCAACAGGCAGGAAAGCAGGAAGCAGAGAGGCAGAAGTTGTAGAGCTTAGAAAGGACAGAGGAGAGTTCAGGGGCACATTTCTTTAAGACTATGATTGGAATTCCGTCCCCTTCGCTCGCTTTGTGGGAGTCAAGGTTGGTTGGTAAATCTACAAATCTATCGACTAGCGTTTTGTGGTACAGTGAATATCGGTTCGGAACGAGAAATTGGAAGGCCGAATTCGAATTCCAGTTGAATTCGTTGCATTCACATACGCACAAATATTCTTGGGAAAGGCATGAATCCGTCGCTTTTCCCACCAGCTATGGGTTAAATAGCAGGACAGATTGGGTTCTATAGCCATGAATAACAACAAGTCTACCGCAGAAAATAATGGTGATTTACTGCGGGAAATTTTTTTGCCTAGTCAGTCATGTCTCTTTTGGGATATAATCGCCAAACCGTGTATCACGTATGGCACTTAATTGAATTTAAAAAAGGTTTTAATGACAATCATTTTTCCCTTAATCGCTATCAAGAGATAAAGCATAAATAATTAATACATCCATTTTTATTTCGTATTTAATTATTTATTGTATTTTTAATTATTTAATTTTTTACTTATTTATGATTTATTTTTTATATGTTTGCCTATAAGTGTTCTTCGTAATTTATTTAATTATACAGACTTATAGCAATTAATTAATGCACATACACAAACCTAACATTCGTCTGTGCATTCAATACTATTGGTATATATGATCGCGTGCTCCTGCTATTCATCTCGAGGTTCTCGTCAGAATCCTTCTTGTCCATTTATAAATCTACCATTCGTCCGTGCATTGAATACTGTTGCCATATCTGGTCGCGTGCTCCTGCTATTCATCTCGAGGTTCTCGTCAGAATCCATCTTTTACATTTATAAAGCTACCATTCATCCGTTCATTGAATACTGTTGCCATATCTTGTCGGGTGCTCCTGCTATTCATCTCGAGGTTCTCGTCAGAATCCATCTTTTACATTTATAAAGCTACCATTCATCCGTTCATTGAATACTGTTGCCATATCTTGTCGGGTGCTCCTGCTATTCATCTCGAGGTTCTCGTCAGAATCCACCTTTTACATTTATAAAGCTACCATTCATCCGTTCATTGAATACTGTTGCCATATCTTGTCGGGTGTTCCTGCTATTTATCTCGAGGTTCTGGTCAGAATCCATCTTTTACATTTATAAATCTACCATTCGTCCGTGCGTTGAATACTGTTGCCATCCATATCTTGTCGGGTGTTCCTGCTATTTACCTTAGGGTGCTTGACAAAATTCAAATGAAGATCTGGCAGTGTAATCAATCTCAATCTGGCAGCTTGATTTCAGCCACTTTCTCACTGTCAGGATGTGACTCTCTTTCTTTTCCAGAAATATTTGCACGGCTTTTGCTCTGAAGAGCTTATTTCCCTGGTGCCCGTTCGACACGAATTTACTCGTGATATTAAACTGGCAACTATGTCTCACCCTCTTACAATGAAAACAGTCAAATGTAACTGCCCTTTCTACTCTTACAGTTTCTTTTCTCGCACTTCCCGCCTTTGGAGATTCTTTCCGTATACTTGCTTCCCTGATAGCTACAATCTCCAAGAGTTTAAGTGCAACGTCAATCGCCATCTTTTATCCCTTTGATTCCCATCTCTCTCTTATCCTTTCCCTGATCCCCATCTTGCTTCTCTGATAGCTACAATCTCCAAGAGTTTAAGAGCAACGTCAATCGCCATCTTTTGATTCCCATCTCTCTCTTATCTTTTCCCTGATCCCCATCTTGCTTCCCTGATAGCTACAATCTCCAAGAGTTTAAGTGCAACGTCAATCGCCATCTTTTATCCCTTTGATTCCCATCTCTCTCTTATCCTTTCCCTGATCCCCATCTTGCTTCCCTGATAGCTACAATCTCCAAGAGTTTAAGAGCAACGTCAATCGCCATCTTTTATCCCTTTGATTCCCATCTCTCTCTTATCCTTTCCCTGATCCCCATCTTGCTTCCCTGATAGCTACAATCTCCAAGAGTTTAAGAGCAACGTCAATCGCCATCTTTTATCCCTTTGATTCCAATCTCTCTCTTATCCTTTCCCTGATCCCCATCTTGCTTCCCTGATAGCTACAATCTCCAAGAGTTTAAGAGCAACGTCAATCGCCATCTTTTATCCCTTTGATTCCCATCTCTCTCTTATCCTTTCCCTGATCCCCATCTTGCTTCCCTGATAGCTACAATCTCCAAGAGTTTAAGTGCAACGTCAATCGCCATCTTTTATCCCTTTGATTCCAATCTCTCTCTTATCCTTTCCCTGATCCCCATCCCCTTATCTTGTTCATCTTTCTTTTCGTTTTTCTCTCTTTTAACCTTCTGCGCATCTTGAGATGAATGGATTAAAAAAGCACTGATTAATATGGCACATGGTCAAACAATTTGGGCAGTCAAGGAATATCGGATTCACTACCCGACTGAATTGATCTTGCTCGCACGCTTGTTACGATTCGCTCTTTCTCTTACTTTCGTCCACCATCTATCTCCTTCTAACGAGGTGCCTCGGCGTGGTGTAATCGTTAGCAAACTTTCATCGTTAAAACAATTATGACTGAGCAGTAAGTTCGATCCTCACCAGGTGTCTCATACTTTTGGCCTTGTGCTACATCGTTTGGACACCTAGACGTGGTGGAATGATCAGCAAGTTTGTCTCGCTAGAATCTTTACAACCGAGTAGTGAGTTCGATCCTCACTGGGTTCCGCATACTTTCGGCTTTGTGCCACAGCTAAGCTGTGTTTAATAACTTCAACCTCTTGAACAGACACAAGCACGGGCATAGACACACACACATATATATATATATATATATATATATATATATATATATATATATATATATATAGATGTACGCTGAAGTTAAGTTGACGAGCAAAAGCCTATTCAGAAAACAATTACTCAAAAACTATATCAACACTTCTCTTTTCATTGCTTGTAAGACAAACAATTCAGTATGGGCACATTTCCCTCAGTAAATCTCACGAAATCTCACAGACACATCACGCGGCCAACGGCTAATAGCCAGACGCATTTTCCCCAAGTATACCGCCCACTTGTACATAAGACACGTTTTCAACACCTTTTTGATTAAATCACATGAGACGAACGAGACTTTATGACGAAGCCAGTTTATAAGTAACGATATTTGTTTGAGCTGTTGTTGTTTGCGGGTAGGGAAAAAAATGGTGATGTATGAACAGTCTCGTTTACGAGACGAGATTTTCATGAGAAGATGACAATAGTTACGATAACTTGCTGTTCGTATTTTGCCAACAGATCTGCAGACATATCAACACTTTTTGTTTCTGCTGTTGTTGCTTTTCTTTTTAACGCAAGGTTCACATTATAAGAAATGTAAATATCACTACCGTCCATTTTTATTTTACTATAAAGGTGTTCAGTATATTACGAAAATTTTAACATTTAGCTGTTTCCTTAAAGATATTTTTCTCGACAGAATTTTTTGCACATTTATAAGTCTACCACTTGTCTGTATATCGAATATTGCTGCTACATCTAGTTTGATGTTTCTGCTATATATCTAAAAACTATCGACAGAAGACCGATTGCGTCGCAGAAGAATCTTCAATATAATCAGTCCTGGCCTAGAATCTCGGCTTCAATCACTTTCCCGCTACCCTAATATATATATATATATATATATATATATATATATATATATATATAAGGCAAGATGTTTGTGTGTGTGTCTGTTTATCTGCCTGCATGTTTGTATTTTTTTCAGCCCTTTTATTTTAGTTTTTGCTTCGGGTTTGGCTCTAATTGTAGTTCTTAGTCTCAGCCATGATAGCATTTACTCAGAAGACTTATTTAGCCTTCAAAATTTAGTTTGCAACGAAAAAACTTATTTGATATAGATACCAGGAAATAAAATTTGACTTACATCCATTCATTTTTCTTTCAGTCTACGGTTTCGCTTTAACTGGAAACAACTATTGCTTTTTAGTCTTTCGTGCCAACGTCCAAAGAGTCTGAGCTCCAGTACCATGGATTAGTTTTAAAGCTTTCATTACACCCGACCAACGCCGGGCTATACTGCTAGTTATATGTAAATAAGATATAGATATTTGAATATGTATAAAACAAAACTAAGAAAATAATAGTTATACGTGATTTTTTAAAAATGTTCCTCAATATATGTTTGAAGAAATTAAAAAAAATATTTTAATGTGTGAGTGATATCTTTGTGGATGGGATCCGCGTGCGCAAGTTACGTGTTTTAATGCAAATGTCTTATTACATATGACTCTGTGTGTCTGTGTATATTTAACTCTACATTTCTCTGTGTGCCTAGATGTGTTTCTGTTTACATGTGTGTCTTTATATGTGCATATCCCGTATCTGTGTGTATCTGTATAAACATTTAGATTCGTTTGAATGCATGTGCTTGTATCTATGTATCGTGGTGTGTTTGTGTAAGCGTTCGTGCCTCTGTGTATTTTCTTGTGTGAGTGGTTGTGTTAGTTTTTATACATGTAGGTGCATGTGTCGCTGTTTTTATGTCTGTCTGTTTATTTCTATGTACGCCTGTAAAATGTTTGAATCTTAGTGCGTATAAATCTGCGTAGATCTGTGTTAGCGCGTATGTGTGTGTCTGTCTCTGTATCGTTGCACCTGTACCTATTTGTATGTGTGTGTTTGTTTGTATGCGTCTGTTAGTGTGCATCTTTACTAGTCTTTGTGCATGTGTGTGCTTTGTGTTTGTCGCTATAGCATTATATATATATATATGTGTGCGTGTCTATGTGTGTCTCTGTGCATTTTGAGATTGCAGCCTACTTAAATTTTTCCGGGTCCTTCGTGCTTAACATAAGAAAAGATTCCCAGGACTCTAGCCTGAATTTGTCTTCAGTGGCCAAAGAAATGAAAGACATTCTCAACGATAAGATATTGTTAGGAATGTCGAATTGATCCAATAGTTCCAGCATACCATCGATGAGAACTCCGGAAAATCAATGAGGGCTATTCCCAATAAGCTCTAAATATCGGAGTCAATAATCAAATGCGTAGTGCACAAAGACATCAGAAACAAATCCTATGTTAGAGGAAGGCAGTTCATTTACCATAGTACCCGGAAAGACCGTGTCATTAGGCCGAACCGCTTGCTAAGCAAAACCAAGCCCCCCGAGGCGCTCAACATGATCTGGTTTTTCTCAAATGAGTACATTGTCCAAGATTTTAAAAAATGAACAAAATGGCAGGTTGATATGCGTCAGCCTCACTGAAGTTCCAACTGCTATGCACAGCAAATTCCTGTTGTCTGTTATGATCTTGTGCTTCATAAGAAATGAGAGCTACTCCCAACTTGCAAGAAAATCTTAGGGTCAATGCTACCGATTTTTTAGTCATTTCACTCTATGCAAGGCAGTAAAGCCAGTAAGATACAATGGGTTACTGAGTATGAAAGAATAAGATAACAAAGAAACATTACTAAGGGCTGTGAACAGTAGATGATTCAATAACAATTGGCATTGCTTTAAAGTTTCTTAGGTTCAAAGTTGACTGGAGAGCATGGAACCGAAAGGTAGTTTCCCAAGCGCTAACCTGTTAGCATAGAAATTACATCTAGCCAATTTAGCTGTGACTTGATGAGACCTTGCCGCCAATCTAGTACTGCGCTTAAATTCATAAAATCTAAGCAACATTGCGAAGAGTCCATCCGAACAATTACCATGAAAGTTTTTATAGAAAAGATACAGGGAAGCTGCGTTACGCCAAGACACCAGGTCAGAGCCAATAACATTGCAAATTCTTCTTTGGATTTTATCAAACATCTCTAGATATAAAGCAGAAACAATAGACTTGTCAAAAAGAAAGTGACTGACACTGAGATGCCAAATCAGGACCAATGACATTGCAGATTATTCTTTGGATTTTATCAAGAATCTCTAAATATATAACAAGAGCACTGGACCATATGTGGCAGCAATATTCAATGTATGAACGAATAGTAGACTTATAGATATGTAAGATAGATTCTGGATAGAAAAATTGTCTCACACGACACAGTGAACCAACTTTCTTAGCAGCTAATCTAGCAATGGATTCAATATAATCTTTCCAGTTCATGTCAGCTGAAAACCTTAGCACAGAAAGGCGGTATGAGTTACTCTCCAGTTAGAACGAACCATGTTTTTGTGTGGGTGCAGAAAGTGATTTCCCAGAAGATTAATCGAGAGAAGTTTCATTTTGGCGGCGTTATAATTAAGGTGTGACTCGTTTCCCTAACTAGCAACAGGTTGTAGGTCATTTTTCAGAACGCCTTATCGAACTGATGAAACTTACTATCAAGACATGGTTGAGTCACCAGCATAGAAAAAAAAGTTGAGAACTGATGCTATCAGTAAGCTCATTGATAAGAATTAATTAGGCTCAAGGATGGAGCATGAGGGACACTTGCATTAATACAAAAATATCTAGAAGAGTGGCCGTTCAGGATAATTTTCATTTCTCAATTTCCGTATCTTAAGGGAAGCCCTTCGGGTACCTACGTGCAACCGAAGCGACCCGAGAATAACTGACTGACCATTTTTATAATCATGCTACCTAGAATGTTTGTTCCCCTACCTCTTGTAATTTATACCCTATTGGCTGTTAAGTCTAGGGCGTCATTTAGAGGATGGGTTTCAAGCTTGCGCACAGTAACAAGGCTGATATCGACGCCATGACCGACATGAATTACGAACACATGCTCAACACACCCGGTCGTTTTAAAAGGTTTAATCGTATCTGATGTCGGTTATATTGAATAGACTTGTTTTTCTTTTTGCATCTGTGTAAGTGTTGTGGACAACTCTTCGTCGCCAATTTGTTGTGGAGTTGTGGCGAAACTTCACCGCAAAGTTGTAGTGACCGGTTTGTGCCGGAAGTAAGACACGGAACAAGAAGTTAGGTTCAAAACAGTGCATTAGTATAACAAGAACATATACACAAAGTAAGTGTTAATAATCAGCAAATAGAAATAAGCAGGTCCGAACGGTACAGTTACGCTGCTTATTGTCTGACTAGTAGCTGGCTTTAACTGCGTACTAGCTGTCGTATTTAACTGCCACCCGGAAGTCACGCAGGTAATTATAACTAGAGGAAGAGTCCATTCCTCGTAGAAGGGCACTATAACAGTAAGAAAACATGTAGTACATTCTATTAAAAAAAAATGTTTTTTCTCTGATAAATAATGATTACCTCAAATTAAAAAACTCCCAAATATCTGACGCAGGCTCTATGCATTTTATATATGTGTTTGTTTGTTTAGTTTACCTTGTTTTTGTTTGTTTGTTTGTTTGTTTTTTTTGTTTTTTTTTTTGTTTTTTTTTTCTTACACAAGGTCCGGCAGCTACCCAAGATAGAGAGTGACATAGTAAGAGGCACAGTTTAAGTGGATGTGTGAGAAAGATAGCGGTTAGCCTCAAATTTAAACAGGCTAAGATCGATTGATCGAGGAATCATCCTTTTGGGAGTCGATTATGCAAAGCAGCAAGTCGAAAAAGAAAGCGGTTCGAATAAAATTACGAGGAGAATGAAGCTGGTTTCTCTACAATGGGCGTAGCATGTCGGATCTTAACGATGAGGGTTAGAACTGAGGGAAGTAAGCAATGTAGTATGTCCGTGCCTGTAAGTGTATATGCCTATGTATATGTCTACGCTTGAGTTTTTGTATGTGTGTTTGTCTCAATGGCATTGTGTTTCTGTGTAAATGTGTGCCTCAATGTGTATCTTTGCAAGTGTTTGTGTTTGTATTGGTGTGTGCGAGTGGATATGTGCCTTTGTGGGTCGGTAAATGTATGTATGTATGTATATATGTATGGACGCATGGCCGAGGGGTTCGAACGTTCGCTTTCTGACCATGAAGCCCGTGTTCGAATCTCACCATGATCGATTTGGCATGAAGGTCACTTCTTGATGTTATCGATCTGAGGGAAGCGTACGGAACCTTTGGAAAGTGCCTGAATACAGTACCCCGGGGTTGAACCAAGCCTTGTGAGGGAAAATGAGTAGACGACTCCTGTCGATGTCTATGCTACCGTGAAGTAACAAGTCATCGTGACCGTGGGTTTGAGCGCCCTGGCCTTGTTCAGACTGTTGTTCCTGCTCTCTCTCTCTCTCTCTCTCTCTCTCTCTCTCTCTCTCTCTCTCTCTCTCTCAGAAACTGTAACTAAATTTTGTTCAACATATTTCATATTTGCAGTATAAACCACACGTGGGCTCTCTGAGTGTTGAACAAACACAAGTGTGCCTGAGCAGACGTCTGCAATAAGGATTAGCTTGCCACCCCAGTAGACAGGTATCCTCGAATACAAGTGGCCAGCCATTATCATTTTATTATGTATGTATGTGTGAATATACCTCTTAGGGAATTTATAAACACTGGATTGCTATGTGATGCCAGTCTTTCAATATGGTAGTGAATGCTGGACAATGTCATCGAAGATGACTGAAAACCTTGAAGCAACTGAAATGTGGTTCTAGAGAAGGAGATTGTGGCTATAATGGATCGAGCATATGAGCAATGATGAGGTTTTGGAAAGGATGGAAATGAAAAGGAAATTAATACTGAGCATCAAGAAGAGACAGTTAAAGTTCCTGGAACGTGTGATGAGGAAGGAGGGCTTGGAGAACCAGATACTAACAGGCCAGATAGAAGGAAGGAGAAACAGGGGAAAACAGCGTGTAACATATTTGACTGGCCTGTGCGGGTGGATGGCAGAATAGGGGTTGCGTGGTGTCACAGGAGAAAGCGAGCTGAGCCACCTGGGATAAGGAGTCGTAGAAGGTCATGATCGCCTACGTCCTGAAAGGACAACGCACATAGAACAAGAAGTATATGTGTATCTCTGTGTGTTAGTATGTGTGTCTATGTGTCAGTGTTTTGTGTGTGTGTGTGTCTCAATATTAATGTCTGCATTTGTTTCTGTAGTTTTGTGTGTATGTACATCTGTGTGTGTGAGTGTTTTTGTCACAACACCTTTATATTTCACTGTAACTCTTTGAATGAGAATTCATGTCAGTGTGTGTGCATGTGCCTGCAAGTATGTATGTTTATGTGTTTTAGTCTCTGTGTGTATCTGTGTTATAATGTGTGCTAGTTTGCTTGTCTTGGCGTAAGTGCTTGTCTGTGAGTCTCTGCGTTAGTGTTTGCGCGTATAAGTGTGTATGTTTATCATTGTATCATTGTATCTGTGTTTACATGTGTGAGAATGTAACTGTGTGCTTTTGTGTATGTATACATATATATATATATGTGTGTGTGTGTGTGTGTGTGTGTGTGTGTCTTTTAGTCCATGTGTTAGTGTGTCTATACCTTTGTGTGTATGCGCACGCACGAACGCACGTGTGTGTGTAAAACTCTCCATCTCTGCCTTTGCTTTCTTTTATATGATGATAAATTATTAGCAGGCAAGGAATTTCCTGCACAATGAAAGGCAACAAAAGGTTGGCTTTCTTTCTTGTGTCTCTTTTACTGAGTGCTTTCATTCACAGTCTTAAAAATAATGGATAAAAAAAATGCAGTGGATGCTTGCCAACAAGGCATGGCTAAGAATAAAAAAAAGAAATGAAAACAAAACATCCAAGGGTAGAAATAAAATGCGTAAAAATTGAAAAGGAAGGGGAGATAACAAAGTATCACCCTCGGAGCCATGATGTTTAGACTGGTCTCTTTCAGAAAAAAAACCGAGACATGTTGCTTTGCAAACCTTTTCGTTGTCAGAGATTCTTGGAGGTGAAAATGGATAAAAAAAAAAATACTAAGATGGAAAAACCCAAGAATATGTGAATGAAAGACAAAAGTTATGAAAAAAGAAATTTTAAAAAAAGACGAGCAATCCTTTTTTAAGTAAGATGAGCAAGTGTATAAAAAGATGGAACAAGATGAAAAAGTCAATATGATATTAAAGAAGGATAGTGGGGAAAATGATATTTAAAATAAACGGAAAAAGAATGGCTTGAGAAAAGGCTATGAAAATTAGTATATAGAAAACCAATCTTCTGCAAACAAATGAAAAACAAGAGAGAAAAACCTGCTGTCAAACTTTCACGGCAATATTTATATATTTGTAAACAGATATACAAAAATAAGAACAGGTGTAAGAAAAAACTTCTAATCAGATTTGTAGGGATTAAATAAAAATACGAAATAAAATAAAAAACACTAAATAAAATAAAAATACAAAATAAAAACTCCGATTGCTTTTTAACCCAAGATGGAAACCCGGCCGAATTAGCGTCAGTCGGCGATTCTACCTCTGGGCTACGAGCGTTCGATAAAAGAAAGCAGGCTTTATATATATATATATATATATATATATATATATATATTCAATAATGAATCTGAACACTCTCGGCTACTGGCGTGTGTTTACATTGTATATAAAACACTAAAGTCCATCTTCCTTTACATACCTCGGAGGTATATTACATAGCCCGAGAAGCCGCAATAGGTCAATTTTCTAGGGGTTAGTATCATGATTGATGCTAACCCCCAGAAATAAAATAAAAATACAAAATAAAATAAACATAAAAATCTCACAGGAGTCCTCTGACAGGAAAGACAATTTACTCATGTGCAAAAGAGAGGCTTCCTGGTGCCAAAAATAAACTCTATCTCTTTTTTGTTGGACTTTGACTGGTAGACACGTACCGACTGTTCGGGAAGGAATTTCCCCAAAAAGAGGTCGTTGGAATCAAAAAATAAAATCAGTGTGCCAAACTGTCCCTCTAGTGTCTCTGTATCTTTCCTTTTCTCTTTGCCTAATTATTTCAGCAATGAAAGCCATTCAACAAGTTTTGGATGTTTAGGTGAAAAAACCAACCCAGCAGTTATCGCCATAACATCCATAGATTTACTCAACTTTTACATCGAAATAGTTCTGAGAGAATTAGAAGTCCTACCAGGATTCATTATTTGTCGCTACAATTAACATTAAATATGCAGATGACACAGTATTATTAATGTGAACTGCAAACACAGTAAGAAAACTACATAAACTCCTACAAAAGGCAGTGAGGGAAAGCGAGAAGAAAGGACTAAATATCAATTTGAAGAAGAGAAAATATATCGCTGTCAGCGAAAAGAGCCCAACATGCGAATTAAAAATCGGGGAAGTGTTTTAACAGGACAAGTGTTTCATTTTCTACCACCAGGCCTACACTCGATATCACTCACTTCATTTAATAATCCTTACCATGAGTAGCTTTCGAAACTTGTACTGAGTGAAATTTTAGCATAAAAAAAATCTATACTAAATCCTGGGTATGACGATAAACTACACCCGGCAGCAAGGTATCAGAGTTTTTTTAAAGGTGTAGAAATATCTCCTAATTGTTTTTGTTTTAGGGTCATCCTAACCCAGGATAGTAGCACCTGTTAGGGTCCCAGCGATGGGCAAATAGTAAACCCCATTAAAAAGAAAACAAAAAAAGTACTATAAATGTATAAAAAATGTATTTTATGGTAGAAAATACCAGCATTACATTTTTATATATAAATAAAAATTGCCAACATTACGTTTTTTTAAAATCGGTATCACCCCAAACTAAAATGTAAATAAATACGTGCTGACTCCTGTTTTCATGTCTGCTGGAAGTTATTTTTCTCAGACAAGCACTAGGGTTTTCGTTTCTCCAATTCAACTGCTGATGTAATGAAGATATCTGCGAAAAGAGTTCCACACGATAAAAAAACAACCCGGGCTTTCCTATCAAATCGTGAAATAAAAGTTATTTTAAACAGCCACTGGTCCAGATCCTTTCATACAAACGCGGGTGTCCTCCAGGGCTCCATCATTGACCTTACGCTGTACCGGGCGATAGTTTTGTCTATCTACTCCAATATTTAGTCCTTTCTTCTCGCTTTCCCTCACTGCCTTTTGTAGGAGTTTATGTAGTTTTCTTACTGTGTTTGCAGTGCACATTAATAATACTGTGTCATCTGCATATTTAATGTTAATTGTAGCGACAAATAATGAATCCTGGTAGGACTTCTAATTCTCTCAGAACTATTTCGATGTAAAAGTTGAGTAAATCTATGGATGTTATGGCGATAACTGCTGGGTTGGTTTTTTCACCTAAACATCCAAAACTTGTTGAATGGCTTTCATTGCTGAAATAATTAGGCAAAGAGAAAAGGAAAGATACAGAGACACTAGAGGGACAGTTTGGCACACTGATTTTATTTTTTGATTCCAACGACCTCTTTTTAAGGAAATTCCTTCCCGAACAGTCGGTACGTCTCTACCAGTCAAAGTCCAACAAAAAAGAGATAGAGTTTATTTTTGGCACCAGGAAGCCTCTCTTTTGCACATGAGTAAATTGTCTTTCCTGTCAGAGGACTCCTGGGAGATTTGTATGTTTATTTTATTTTGTACTTTTATTTTATTTTACATTTTTATTTTATTTCTGGGGGTTAGCATCAATCATGATACTAACCCCTAGAAAATTGACCTATTGCGGCTTCTCGGGCTAACATTCTCAGCTGATATGAAGAAGAAAGAGTCTATTGAATCCCTTGCTAGGTCAGCTACTAAGAAAATCAGATCACTGTATCGAGCGAGACAATTTATCACTCTGTAATCTCTTTTCTTCTTCTTCTATATGCCTTGTCCATTCAGGACGTAGGCGATCATGGCCTTCCACGTTTCCCTATCCCTGGTGGCTCTGAGCACGCCTTCTCCTGTTACGCCGTGTAATCCACCTGATTAGGTCCTTGAAATATGTTATCCGTTGCTTTCCCCTGTCTCTTTTTCCCTCTATCTGGCTTATAAGTATCAGATTCTCCAAGCCCCCCTTCCTCATTGCGTGTCCCAGGAACTTCAGCTGTCTCTTCCTGATGTTCATTATTAATTTCCTTTTTGTTTCCATCATTTCCAAAACCTCCTCATTGCTCACATGCTCGTTCCATGATATTCTCAGCATCCTTCTGTAGAACTACATTTCAGTTGCTGCAAGTTTTCCCTTCATCTTTGATGGTATTGTTCAGCATTCACTGCCATATTGAAGGACGGACAGCAGTCTACCATTCGTCCATGCTTGAAATATTGCGTCCACATATTGTCTGGTTCACATGCTATTTACTCTGAGCTTGTTTATAAGATACAAAAAAGAATCAGCAATATTATTGGTCCTCATCTGGTGACTCGGCTTCAGTCACTTAACAACTGCTGTAAGGTTGACTTTTTGCGTCTTTTCATCAATACTTTCATGGTAATTGTTCGGGTGAGCTCTTCGTCTTAGTACCTAGACTTTATGAATTTAAACACAGTAATAGACTGGTGTAAAGATATCGTCAATTTGCAACTGATCTGGTTAAATATAGCCGTAAGTTCTATGCTAATAGTTTCTTGTTTCGCACTTCTCATTGTGGAATCATCTTCCGGCTCTATGCTTTCTAACCAACTCTCATCTGCAAATTTTAAATATGGCGTCACTCGCTATCGACTGTACTCCTGATTACTCCTTTCTCTTTCTGCACATTATTAATGGCTCTGTTTCTAATTCTGCCAAATCTTATAACTCCTTGCGTTGTATTAGATTTACTGCTTTGCGTGGGATGATCAGTCAGTTGAGAGCCATACGTGATACACGCTTGGGTGATCATGTCTCGAAAGAGACATGACTGACTGGGCAGAAGATTATCCCTCAGTAGGTTACCATTGCTTTCTGCGGTAGACTGGTTGTCAGCCAAGGCTATAGAACTCAATCTATCCTGATATTTAACCCATAACTGGAGGGAGAATAGATGTAATATTAAGTAGTAATAAGTGGGGGATCAATTTATTACTTCATAACAATATAAAGCTGATCCCCCTCTTTATGCCCAGTTGAAGCATTAATCATGTTTTCAACTATTCAGTCAGTCAGTTAAGTGCCATACGTGATGCACGCTTGGGCGATCATGTCTCGAAAGAGACATGACTGACTGGGCAGAAGATTATCCCGCAGTAGGTTGCCATTGCTTTCTGCAGTAGACTGGTTGTCAGCCAAGGCTATAGAACCCAATCTGTCCTGTTATTTAACTCATAACTGAAAGGAAGAGACGGATTAGTACCTTTCCCAAGGGTATTTGCGTGTAGGTGAATGCAAGGAATTCAACTTTTATTCGATCTCGGTAGCATTTTAAATCGGTATCATCTTGGGATGATACCTATTTAACAAGTGTTACTACCCTGTGTTAAAGTGAACGTGGGAACAATTATTAGGAAATGTTTCCACACTTTTCAAAACTTCCAATTTCCCGATCAGATTCCTTGCTGCCTGATGCAGTTTCTTATCATACCAAGGATTTGGTATAGATTTATTTTTAGACTAAAATTTCAATTCATGGTAATGATTTCTTAATGAAATGGGTGATATCAACAATAGGAGTCAGTTCAGGAGCACACTTCATAATGACTATTACACTGATAACATCGGGTCTACAGGCTTTGTTGGGATTTATGTTATAGAATAAAGTAGAAAGCATGGAGGGGGTTTCCTGTATATCATTCAACAAAGACTCAGTTCCAGGAAGGAAGTTAGGCAGGGATATTCCGGAGGAGTCAAGAGTAGAGTTTGAGGAGAGTTTGTGGGCAAAGCATTCAGCTTTACCAGCAGAGGGTGTTACCATGTCAAATTAAATGCAGAGGAGGGAATAGTTATCTTATGCTTATTTAATACCCTATAACAGAGCCGCCAGTAATCACGAGAGTCAAATTTGTAAGAGGTCATGAGGCGGTTAATTCTCTCGGCAAATAGGGAGTTTTCTTTTTCAAGAACTCGCTTATAATGACTGAGTATGCTGGTATGAACCATGGAGAGGAGTTTCACCAAGCATTTGCGAGATGGGATATAAGCGTCCATGCTGGCTTTGACCCAAGAAGAAAACTCAGTGAGAGGTTGAAGTTTTCAGTTCATGTGGCGTCACAAAGATAATCAACGATGGGTCAGGAGTAGTATTTGAGAAAAAATTATGGGCAAAGCTTTCAGCTTTCTCAACAGAGAATGTGTTGTGGAGTAGTTTTCGCACTGAAGGTTATAATCGTGTATGTCGGTTGATAATCGACTTAACGAACCCAAAATGTTAAGAACTTGGTAATCTTTCACTGAAAGCTGACTCCTTAGTATTCGGCTAACTGCCGACTAATATCAACTGCCTTAGTTCAACTATGTCCAAACTGGAACTAACTAATAGTTCTACTGAACTCAAATAGAACTCTAAAGAACTATCTAGAACTACAAATTTCCCAAGTACTTCCTCCGTTAACTTCCTGTGAACTCTTATTAATATAGGAGAGAGAGAGAGTCCATTATCTGAGGAATAAGTGTGTTTCACCATAACAGAATGATAACATCTCAAATTGATTGAAGAGGGGAGGAATAGAGATCTTACACTTAATTAATGCCCTTTTACAGAGCCGCCGGTAATCAAGACAGCCAAATTTGTAGAGGTTATGCGGTGGATTATTCTTTCGGTAAACAGGGAGTTTGCTCTTTTGAGAACTCACTTACATTTATTACGAGCAACTTAAATTAATAAATTAATTAAATTAATAAATTTCTTAAATTAATAGAGAAGCACTTTCCCAAAAATAACCCTCTAGGCAAAATCTTTAATAAAAATACCATAAAATTACGCTATAGCTGTTCTAATAATCTAGAAAAAATAATCAAAATGCATAACACAAAAATATTAAAAATACACAGCAAAAATAAATCCAACACTAATACAAGTCCGTCCCATGACAACAACCTCTGTAACTGTAGAAATCCCATCCAATGCCCCATGGCCAATAAGTGTCTGACGAAATCTCTGATATATATGTGTTCGATTTCATCCTTAGAAAATCCTAAAGATGAAAACATATATATTGGGAATACCATGAACGTATTTAAAAAGCGCTTTTACAATCACCTCTCATCCTTCAATAACAAAGAAAAACAAAACATGACATCTCTCTCCAAACACTTTTGGAAATTAAAAAACGAAAATAAAACACCTAAGGTCAAATGGAAAATTCTCAAAAAAGCAAGAACAGCAAAATCTATAAAAGAACCATGCTTTCTTTGCCTTCAAGAAAAACTAGAGATCCTTAAATATATAAATAGTAACAAGCTCTTAAATCAGAGACACGAAACCACAGTAAACTGCAAGCACATTAGGGGCTTAACCCTACAATCATGCTAAGAAATACAAAAAGTTCGATTGATATCCTCATTATAAAAGATAAAAAATGCTATAGAAAAAAATCGATCCAATAAATCCTTAAAGGAAGGCCTATCACTAAAGCCTACACCAATAACCTTACTTAACACAATAACCTTACTTAAATACAAAAATATTCTGTACTAGAAAAATGAAAATTAAATAAATGGCTCCCAAACTTGAAAAAAAAATTCATACATTCAAAATCAAGATTAAATATACTACTTCAGAATAATTATATCATACACAAAAATAAACTGTAAGCACACGTAAGATCTAACCCTACAATCACCCCAAAAAAATACTGGGAATTTGAATAAATATTTTTATTATTATAAAAGATAAAAAATGCTACAGAAAAATCGATGTAATAAATCCTTAAAATAAGATCTAATGCCCGCAAAAATATCTAAATAAATAAAATATATAAAAAATTAAAAGAAATAAATAAGATTCCAAACGATATTTTATAGAAAAAAGAAGATATATAAAAAATTAAAAGAAAAAAACCGACCTTCTAAACTTCAAATTAAGATTAAACATACAACTTTATACAAAAAACTGATATAACACTAATTTGCATTTACTTCCTAAAAAATACAAATTTAGATTTCTTGAAATAACTTCGCCTAAATACAATTATACTCCAAACTTGAATGTATAAAAAAGGGGGGGGGGGGAGAAGAGGGAGTATATATATATATATATATATATATATATATATATATATGTTTTTTGGTTTTTTTTTTTAAGAACCCTATAAAATAAAAAAATATTCCATACCGAAAAAATCTAAATCGAAAAATCGAAAAGAAAGAACACCCCATCCCTATCACGTCTATGAAAACCTAGACACAGGATCAAAGTAAATACATGAATTAGGTCCACTAACAACAGGCATCAACCAATTAAACAATAGCCAACCATAAAAATGACCACTCAACAGTACCCCCTTAGAAATCCTAACCAAAAGATATACCCAACCGATAAAAAGATAAAACATACATTCCAACAGATAATACCATTAATCAACAATTTCACACTTACACACCAAATTCCTCAAAAGTCTAACGGTCAAAACGAGACATTCACTTAATTACCAATAACCCCAACCAACCCCCACGACAACAAAGAACCAAATATAAACAGAGAATGATTCCAAACCTTTATTTCCACCGAAGAGGTGTTTAAATCCAAACACTGAAACAACCATATGATTGTAGGGAAGAGGACATATATAGAAGAAATTATGTACATGTTCTAAAACATAATTTATAATAAATATTCACAGTTCTATACATCACATATCGAGCACTGTTTTAAATTAATGTTTTGGACGGAAAAATTATTTCTTTTTTTTTCTCTCCTCATTCTATACTCACTCGGATATATATATATATATATATATATATATATATATATATATATATATATATATATAAACGAGATTACAATTATACTCGTCTCGACAACCTTCCTCGAAAACTATCGAACGAAGGAAAAAAATGGTTGTAAAAAAAGAAAGAGCTTAGGGCATGAAAGTCCGTCAAAAGTGTTCGGACCGAAATCAGGACGAAACCCAAAGAAAAAAACCGACACGAGTAATCCTCTAACAAAAAGCGCTCAATACAAAGGTAGAGCCCACCAAATCGCACCTCCCTCTGAAAATTGAAAATTAAAAGTAATAAAATTGTTAACCTCCCACCACCCTTGTGTTATGTAATTCTTTTGATTTCCTGGTCACGTGGGTTGTCTTGATTATCTATTTATATGACGTCTTTTTTCTTTTCCTCTTTAGCCAGCTTCCCCTGACGATCCATTTAGGAGAAACCTAGGTAGTCTCGTCTGGCCCATTAAGGGCTATATATATATATACACTAGCAGTATAGCCTGGCGTTGCTCGGGTGTAATGAAAGCTTTAAAACTAATCCATGGTCCTGGAGCTCAGACTCAGCCTAAAGAATATTTGTGTGAAGTTTGGTGAGAATCGGATAAAAATTGTGGATTTGTATAAAGGACATACAGACAGATAAACAGACACTCACACAAACATCTTGCCTTTTATATAGATTTATATTATTTATTTTCTGCACTATTGTAAGAACTGCAACTTTGGAACTTCTGAATATCGTTTTTTATGTCTTTGTCTATGAGTGTATCAAATTTGATTAAAATCGGACCACTCCTTCTATAACCCGATTTTTGCGATTATCGATTTTCGATATTTATTGGGAGTACCTCGACACGAAACCTAGCTAAGAACATTCGCAGACGTTTATAGTACAAATGTGTAAATTTTCAAGAAAATCGGTTCAGCCGTTTCGGAATCTATAGATAACGGATACACACACAGAGACATACACACACATACACACACACAGATACACACACACAGACAAAGTTCCATTTATAAATAAGTTTATATATATATATATATATATATATATATATATATATATATATATATATACTTTAATCCAAGCGGAAAAAGCAGGAAGGTAAATTCCAAAACCCGATCCTAATTAATATTAAATATTAAATTTTAATATTAAAAAATGATATAGGAGGAGAGCTCCATGTAATAAAAATTACAGAGCAAATATAAATTAGATTAAATTAAATTATATGACCTATTTTAAAATTTAAATTTTAATCTTATATCTTATTATTCCCTTTAAAAATAATATTATTTTTTTCCCCTAAATATACCTTTTTAAATAAAAGGTCTTTTTTTTTTAATACTTCAACGTTTTTAGGAAGTTAGGTTTATTTGAATGTATCGAGCGTCTGTAATATGAAATTTTTTTCTTTCTTTCTCTTCTTTTTCCCCTCCCCTCCTTTATCTCTTTTACGTCCCACCTCCTTTCCGTTTTGTTTAACCTAATATCAATTCAACACGCCGTCTGTTCGGTTTACTTTACTGTCCTCTTCCCCTTTTTGCGAACCCAGACGATACCATTTTTCCCCTTTTTTTTATTTATTTTTATTTTTTTTACAGTTCTATCTATGAGTTGAAAAGAGAAAATAGACATAATTTACTTCAAATTATCTCCGGTTTCGGGATAGCATTTGTTGCTGAGGTGATGTGTTATCCCCTTCGGGGATTCCATGTCGAAATGTGCATTCAACATCTTTGCAAAAATTTAATTTAATTTATATATATGATGCTCTACTAAGTATAAAAAAGTAAATCACTGTAAACAGTGAAAGGCTAACTGATAAATAGGAACTACTTCCAATATATATGTGTGTGTGTGTGTGTGTGTGTGTGTGTGTGTGTGTGTGTGTGTGTGTGGATAGCATTGAGTTGTGATAACATTTAGCGCCAGGGTGATTTTTACTGATAAAATATATTTTGGCAAGCAGATATTTTTTTATCGTCAGCTGCTCGATATCGAGGAGGAGATAAGAGCATTGATAAGTACAGAGTTTGTCCATTTAACTGAGCAAATCTGACAAGTGAGAACATTATAACGCTGTCCTAGCAAAACTTCGATGTCGGCATGAACCTGCTCAGTTGAAGTGACAAAATCTTTGTGCCTGTATATAGCAATATTTTTATAAGTGTTTTAAAATAAAAACATAGTTTACTGAAACACAAGAGCTGCCGTTTTTCGGTACTACTTGTTAGTACCGTGGTGATACTGAGCAAAGCGAGGGACCGGATATTTACTCTCAGAGATCCAGAAAGAAAATGACCAAAACTGGTCTTTGCGCACCCGGCTCCACGCATATGTTCCGGCAGAAAACCAAAAATTAATAAATATCAAATTCCTTTTCGCGAGCCGACACGAATTTTATTTATCGTCCAATGGGAAGCCCAGAATTAAATACGGGCGTGAATTCCCAAATGACTTGCTGGGACCCACAAAGACGAAATAAAAAGCCGACACAGAAAGCATCACCAGTTGAGAAAGTACGAGCATAATTAGCACGTCCCTTGACCTCGTCAAGTGATCACACCATGCTCGCGTCGCCTTTCCCTCTCACCTTCTTCTTCGCTGTCTCCTGAGCTACTTTCAGAGCGGATACATCAAAGACATTCCTAACTGACAAACGCTCACACATACATACGCACAAACTCTCTTTTCGGCATTTACTGCTATAAACATTTTAACGTCCTTTGAACCCATCCTAAAGACATTACTTTATTTGTAAAAAAACCTTAATTGATATCTGTGTATATATGAATGTTGTTTCTATACTCAATTTGATTTTCTTGTTTATACCCCACTTATAATGGGCTATTTACTAACGAGGCCAAATTCAGTTAATCTGTTTCAACACACAACTACGCTTCACTAGAACGGATGACCCACTATAGTACTTCATCAGAAATGTATTTTATGAGTGAATGTACTATTTGCTATAGAGATAGGAAAACTGTATTGTGACATTCTTCCAACTTAGGAAATCCTGCTGGTTTTGGGAATTATTTTTCGTAGTGTCCGACACGAACACAGACTAAATATGTCAAATTAGAAAGCAACCAGATCGAATTTAGAGGATGAGTCGGCTCGTGTTTTTTGAATATCAGATTATTATTAATAATAATAAAAAGGGGAGTTTTTCTTTTTCTTTTTATTGG